>BHFT01000385.1:0-67312 GCA_004320025.1 Laticauda laticaudata
GCTTTATATCCGAGCTGCATCTGCTTTCATCCTTTCTATGTCCGTGCTACTAACGCTGTGTGGACATTCCGGGTACCTTTCGCTTCCTCCCTTTTTCTGTTTTCCGCTGGAGCGGATGTGAGTTGCATGGATGCCCAGAGGATGCCAGGAGGATACAGCAGACATTTAATGGATGACAACAGATATAGAACATTTGTTTCCCGTATGTGTCGCGGATGTAGATGTGCAGCTCAAAACTTTTTGAGTGGATGAAATAGCAGTCGACGGATGCTCGACGGATAGAGCGTATGAAAGATGTACGCAGTGAGTACAGAACGGATGCATCGCATTTTCCAATGGATGGCAAGCATCTTTCTCCATTTTACATCCTCTTTGCATCTGTTTGTGCAGTGTGACATGGGCTTTAACTACCTAGAGGAGGCAGCAACAGGGTATCTCTTTGCTGCCATCTCGTGGCAACCTGCATTTTTATAATACATATCAGTATGACCAGCTGGTACATTGAGGTGATCATTATATCTTGGGGAGGCAGGGAGAGTGGTTACAGAGGCACTGGGTATGGGAAGGAGGAGAAATGGCAAAATCTGAGACATGAGACAGGAGCTCAGTATGCAAAATATACATGCATCAAATATTGAGGTGGAAATGTGCTCAGTTTTCCAGCTTCATACATTCTCTCTCTCTCTCTCTCCTTTCCTTTTTATCTTCATTCCCTCCCTCCTGCCCCCTTTTCTTTCTTTTTCTTTTTTCCTTCTTTATCTTCCTTCCTTCTCTCCTACCCTCTCCTTTCTTTCTTTTGTTCTTTCTTTCTCTTGGTCTTTATCTTCCTTCCTTCTTGTTTTCTTTCTTTCTTTCTTTTCTTCTTTCTTTTTTCTCCTCCTTTCCTCTCTCCCTCCCTCCCTCCTTCTTCTTCTTCTTTCTTTCTTTCTTTCTTTCTTTCTTTCTTTCTTTCTTTCTTTCTTTCTTTCTTTCTTTCTTTCACACAATTGCAAAAATTAATATTTTGGAGTGGGCCCCTGCACTGGGCCTATGACGATTAGTCACAGCCAACTCATTGAAGGACAAGTCACTGTGGGCAAGAATTACGTTAATATCAAAGAAATGGTGGAATAGAATCATTAAAGAAAGGATGCAAAAGGAGGGACAGAATGATGTGAATGGCAAAAATTAAAATAGTTTTTGTTTATTTTAAATAATTAAATAGAATTGTTATATTGTCCTGCAGTGAGTTGTCCCACAGTGAGTTGGCCATGGTGAGTTGACTGCAGCGAGTTGGCCGTGGCAAGTTGTCCCATTCCCCCCTGCTGCTCATAGATGTCTTCCTTTGGACGGTAAGGGGGAAAACAGAAAGAGTTCCTAACATTTTCCTTGAAGAAGCTGAGGAAGAAAATGCAGAGATTTTTTTAAACAATCTTTAGAAAACTGCTTCATCAAAATAAAGATCTCCAAACAGCAGAAAGATATCTAAAATAATTGTAAACAAAGCTGAAAATTCTTGCTGGAAATTGTGTTGACTAATTCTTTAAACAAAAAAAACAAATTGATGTTGGCACACACAGTTTATTTTTCAGCCTGTCACATTTGCTGTGAGATTTTTTTTATGCTACCAAATAAACAGTGCCAAAGCTTCTTCTCAGGCATCATTTAGATTACATAAAACTAGATCATTGCAGCAGCAACAGATAATTTTGCAATTGTGTAAGCCGTTGTGTTGTAAACAAGGCCTTTAAGAATCCTAAAGGGAATACCAATTAGTTGAAATTTAGCATGTCAGGATTCCTCCACCCGAACTTAAGGGCCTGTCACATTGGCCAACGGATGCAAAACGTTTGTAAAAAGGACACAGCAGACGAGAAAATGTTCCATCCCATCCGTTGTTCAACCGCTCTCAAAAGTCGATGCCCTCGAATTTGCATAAACCAGAGCGGACAAACAACGGAAAGGAACTGGATGGGCGGGAGGATGTAGCCAGGATGGCAAAGGCAAGATCTCCAACGAAGCCTATGGAGCTGGACACGGATGGCAAGCGGAATGGCACATCCGCGAGGGCTTCCGGGGGAGCACAGTAGCGAAGAGACGCGCATATCTGGAAGGAACAGATGCCGAGTGCGGGTGCCGATTGGATGTAAACACCGCGGAGCGACGCGAAGCCTAGCGGATGCGCTAGCGGGATGCCCTAGCATTTTCACTGCGCTGAGCGGAGGATCGCATTGTGTCAGCCCCGCGGATAAAGAAGGAGCACTCGCAAGCAGGTCACCATGCCAGAGGAAAGACTGCTGCCAGACACAGCTCCAGCAGCCACCAGCCAGCCAAGCCAACAACCATGGGGAAGAAGAGAAAACCTCTTGCAATCGGCTTGCCAGAGGGACACAGGCCACCATCCCACCCCCTGTCCTGACTCTGGTTATTCTGGGCTTCTGCTCGCTGGGGGCGACTCTTCTGGTGCGGAGCTACTGCTGGTGCTTACTCTGCTGGCGCTGCTGTGCTTACTTCTGTCTGCGCTGATCCTGGTGCTGCTGGTGGCTGTGCTTCTGCTGGTGGCTGGCTGGTGCTGCTGGTGCTGCTGGGTGCTGCTGCAGAGCTGGTGCAGCTGGTCCTGCTGGTCCTGCTTTTGCTGCTACTGTTGTTGTTGCTGCTGTGGTGTGTGTGGGTTGGGGAGCATGCCCCTACAACCTCGAAGCCCTTCTGATGAGGGCCAGATGCGCCCTGCCAGAGGGAGGAAGAGCATATCGTGAACATGGAAGGAGGCAATACTCCATTGAAGAGGAACATCATGAGATCCCAGGTGCTGGAATGGCTGAGGGAGAAACGATGATGTCTATGGCGGACAGGATACAGGCTCTTTCAAGAACCAAAAAGGAAGCAGGCTTGCTTGGGAAGAGAAGGGAGAGCCTGGGCTACACTTCGGAGGTGCTCCTCGGCTGGTGAAGGCACATGCGCCACTCTGGTACGGGAAGCTGCACCTCAAGAAAATCGCCAGGCCACGGTCAAGCTGACGGACCAGAGACCTACGTGACTGGTCAAGTGTGCAGCTTCTTGGAGGTGAATCCGCCACCGAGGGCAGCCCGCTCTGACCAAACCCTCTCTATCAGGCAGCCCCAGAGAGCCAGTCCCTCTTTCTGGCCCAAAGAGTCAGCTTCCTGGTCAGCAGGTATCTGTGGAGCATGCCACGAGGGCGACGCCCCCAACAGCTGCTGCCACTCCCCATGTGGAGCGTGTGGAGGAACCCCTGATGCAGTGGGGAGCAAGTAGAGGGCACTTCCACCAGAGAACAACCCACATCCAATCCACAGCTCCACCTCCACAGAAAGCATGCAGAGAGCCAGACTGGGGGCCAGAGCCACACCGTCCTGCTGGAGATCAGGGACACCATCAGAAGCAGCATAGATCTCCTCTCTCAGCTGGTACACACCACGACGCTCCATCCCCAACCGCAAGCCCCTCCTCACCTATCAACAGACCCTCATGAAAATGTCGGAATCACACAGTACCAGGTGAAAAGGAAGATCACGGTCTTCTTCAGCACCCCCTCCAGGCCCAGCTGAACCTGCTCCCACCCAGTCCAGGTCTGCTTCTCCACTTCCAGGTGATTCACGCCCTTCCAAGGCTTCCCACAGGCCCCACCTACCAAGGCTACGGCTACCAGGAGTCAGCAGCACAGACAGCCCTTCCCAGTCCAGACACAGGAAAATCAAAACTGCAACCAATGCCACTGAAGCCACCCATGCCAACACCATGCCACCACATGCACCATGCCACAGATGCCACCCACACCACAGATGCCACCATGCCACAGATGCCACCCACGCCTCACCTCACTCAGCTGCAGACCAGACATCCCCACTACACTGCTCCTTTCCCCCCACAGCCAAGCCCGGCTTCAGAAAACATCTGTCAGCTGGTATTTGGGCTGACACCCCATGTCCTGGAGGAAGGGGATCTCAACGTCACAGGACTGAGTCAGCTCTCTGAGAGCTTCCTCCACACGCCGTCCCCTGTTGTCCTCTCGGGGCCAGGCACCCCAATGATGCCTGAGACCAGAATTCCAGCAGCAGCCACCTCCACAGCACCTGGACCCTTCACCCCTGAGACCATGGGCATGCCTCAGAGTGACTGAGAAGAGTGCCAGAGACTGGGTGGCTACCTGTTGACTTTATCTTTGGTTGGGACACTTGGGTCATTTTGCTTTTACAGCTTGTTATTAATAAAGATTATCTTTGCTTCACATACTTGCTTCATTTATTTTAGTAAATAAAGTCTTGGTAGAAACTTTTAGAAATGGTTTAAGCCTTTGCATGCTTGTGGGATTGGGTTTAAGATGGCAGTGGAATGGCAGGGATACCTTTGGATGGCTAATAGCTGTGGGATGGGCAGGGATACCTTTGGGATGGGTAATAGCTGTGGAATGGGCTGGGATACCTGTGGATGGGCAGGGATACCTTTGGGATGGGTAATAACCATGGGATAGATGACCCTCCAGTGCAAGCATAGTGGGACTGTATGGTCACCCCTCCCAGGTGCCACACCTATGCCCTTTATTATCAATAACAATGTAATCATTGATCCAACACTTTTCAACATGAACACAACTCTTTATTAAATCCCTGTTCATTGTTGGGCCACTCAACATACATGGCCCAATCTCATCAGTGTGATGGACAGGCTGAAGGAAGCATACATTAAGCATCTACCATTCTGTCTTTGCCACTCTCTGGTCCAGCTGGGGAGTTCACCAGTGTTTCAGGAGGTTGCGCTGCTTCTTCCCTTCATGTGAAGCTCTGTTGGGAACTTGCACATCACAGTTTCTATCAGGTTTTGCACTTGCCTCCATTCACCAGCTCCATGTCCCCATTGCCTTGTTGGAGATCCATGAGCCTGTTCTGCAACACATGGGTAGCGGGTGTGCATGAGATTGTGCAGGATGCAGCAAGCTTCCACGATGTTCCTCACAGTCTGTGGGCAATGCTGCATGGTGGTGAGAAGTACCTGGAACCTGTTGGCCAGGATGCCAAAGGCGTTCTCCACCACCCGTCTTGCCATTGACAGCCTGTAGTTGACAATCCTCCTTTCACGGGTGAGGTATCTTGAACTGTACAGCTTCATGAGGTAGGTTATGAGGGAGAACAACGTCATCAGCAACGATGAAGTAGGGCACATCTGTGTGGTCATTGGGTAGCGGTGCGTCTGGACTCGGGAAGCCCATGATGAGGTTCCGTTTCCAGCCCCTCCTTGAGGTCACTGTGTTGTATATCTGGGTATCTGAAGCTGACCCGTTGCCTCAAGCATTGATGTACATGAACTTGTAGTCAGCATCGACCATGGCGAAGAGGATGATGCTGAAGTAGCCCTTTAGTTGAAATAAAGTGGACCCTGATTTGGCTGGAGCTTTGCAGGCCACATGCTTCCCATCTATGGCTCCAACAGTGTGTGGGAAGTTCCACTTCTGATACCACTGCTCTGCAACTTTCTTCCAGCCTTCTTCATGGAGGGCACTGGAGGAGCTCCTCCAGGTATTCTTCGATGAGGCCTGCACCACTTCTCTGACCACAATGCGATGGTGTTGTGTGCCCCTCCAGCTGTACTGCATGCTCTTGTACGTGGTCCCAGAGAGCCAGGTGGCACAGAGTCAGTGCCACCTGCACCAGGGTCCAGGCTGGGCCGGAAGTTGGTGCTCTGCTTGTCAACCTGGGTCTCAGCCGCTCCACAACTCATCAAACATGGCTGGCGCATCCTCCATAAGTTCTGGAATGCCCGAGGGTCTTCGTTCCTCAGCTCCACCATCAGCTTGTTATACAGTCGTACTCTGCTCTTCTGGTGATCCATCTTCGGACTCACACACTTTTCTTGGCCGCCTCCTTTCTTCGCCTAGAACAGGTGAAAGAGCCTATAGATGGCTTCGCACTGTTGTAGAAATGGATGGTGGCCACCAAAAGGAGTGTGTGATGATCCATGGTGGACATCAATGGATGCTGTGGAAGAGCAAGAGCCAGATGACTGCTGCAGAGGTCTGCATAGCAGGGCTGCTGGACTGAAAGTGAGATCCAGGTGAGTTCTCCCTTTTTATGGGAAATATAGGTTTTCCGCTCGGTGTCCTTTTGCATCCTCTAGGCACCCTGCATAACATCCTAAATATCTGAGATAGGTCCCCTCTGCGAAAGTTTTTTCCGTTTTAATGCTTTGTATGCGAGCTGCATCCACTTTCATCCTTTCTCCGTCGTGCTACTAATGCTTTGTGTCGTTCCGCGTCCGTTTCGCTTCCCTCCTGTCTGTTTTCCGCTGGAGTGGATGCGAGTTGCGCGGATGCGCAGCAGATGCATAGCGGATATAGCGATGCGTAACGGATTATGACGGATGTAGAACGGATGTTCACCGTATGCATAGCGGATGCAAAATGGACGCGTTGGATACATTTTCCGCTCAAAAAGTTTTGTGCAGCTCAAAACTTTTTGAGCGGATAAGATGTCAATAGACAGATGCTGGACGGATAGAGAGTATGACAAACGGACGCAGTGAGTTCAGAACGGAAGCATCGCGTTAACCAACGAATGGCAAGTTTTTCTCTCCATTTTACATCCTCTTTCCATCCATTGGTGCTGTGTGACAGGGGCTTTAGTCTTCAATGTGATTTAAAAATCTGAAGTTTTGAAGGTATAAATAGGAATAAAGAATAAACAACTAATTTATTAGATACAATGTGGTCCCTTACCACTGAATAAATAAATACCAAATGTAACTGTTTCACTGCTAGTGAGGCATGAAACTGAAGTTGAATTTATCAGATTTCTGATTATGGTAAAAACCAGGGGTGGGATGCTACCGGTTGCGCCCGGTTCTATAGAACTGTAGCTGCAAAGAGCAGCTGCCACCTAACTTGTTCGGTGTTGCCCACCTGCCTGCTGGGGCTCTAGGCTTCCTTTATTCCCGGCTTCCCCCTCAGCTGCTTTGTGCAGTAAAACTGAGGCTGAAAAAGCAGTAAATGAGGATTTTCAAATGCTGTGTACCTGAGTGCAGCTCTTTGTCAGCTTCCAGGCAGCACACTGAGCTGATTTATTGTCAACCGCTGTAACACAAAATTGTCCCAGTTCAGAGAACTGGCAAATCACCTCACTGGCTGGCCCCTCCCCTCCCACTCATTCCCTTTCTTACCTGGCATGCGAGCCATCCAACTTGTCTGGTTTGGTAAATTGCTACTTTCTTTTTCCCCCTCAACCATCAGCTGTTCTGCTCTGCCGAAAGATTTAGATTCACTAAAAAGCAGGAAATCCTTGGATTTCTTGCTTTCTAGCTAATCAAAACAGAGCCGAACCTTCCTTAGACTGAAGCTTTTTCAGTGAAGACTCAGATAGCCAATGGCAGATAGATAGATCTCTAAGTTAATCTGTGATTTGTGAGCAGCTCAATCTGCCTGCCTGCTTTGCCTGCTTTGATAAAAAATTGCTCTTTTTTTATAAAAAAATCAATAATAAAAATATAAAAATTCAGTATATACATTTATAATATAATATAATATAATATAATAATATATAATATAAATATAATATAATATAATATATAATAAATATAATATAATATAATATAATATAATATAATATAATATAAATTATAATATAATATAATATAATATAATATAATATAATATAAAATATATAATATAATATAAAATATAAATAAATAATATAATATAATAAATAATATAATATAATATAACATAACATAACATAAATAATATAATAATAAATTTATTTATATAATATTACATACAAGCCATGCCCACCCAGTCACATGATCACCAAACCATCCCAGTCAGCAACCCACACCCACCCAATCACATGACACCAAGCCACACCCACAAACTAGGTCATACCCACAGAACCGGTTGTTAAGAAATTTGAATCCCACCCCCTGTGAAAACCTATAAGCTTTCTGTTTATCTTACTATTGCTTTTATTCTGATGTCTAGATAGATCTGCCATCATTTAACTCCTGCCTTTTCTGCAGTCTGTTTAAAAGTATAATTGTCATTTGATCTTCTTAGTTGTATTGATTTCTTTTATGGGAAACAACTGGGGACACTTAACATTTCTAATAAAGTTAAATGCATTTTAAGTCTGTATTAATACCTATTTATTATAGAACCACTGAATATATAAGTATAATAATATATTATAAACCCACTGAATAATAATATATTATAGACCCACTGAATTCAGGTCTCTCTCTCTCTCTCTCTCTCTCCCACCTCCTATCATCATCACCCTTAATTACAGTGAATTACAGTGAATTATGACAATTTAAATCTCACTTCTCAAACAGTCTGTGCTGTGACAAAGAATCCTGATCCATAACTAAAGGTTATGACTATGCCACAGAGCAATTCCCACTATAACCTGGGGACTGCCTATATTCACAATTCATGTCATCAATCTAATAGCCACCAATGTCTAAACAAACAGAATAAATGCACCTGTTATATAAAACAGAGGAAGTCTAAGGAGGAAAATGCTTTCTAATTAAAATCTAATGCACTAAATAAATAATAATTAACAATATTATTTGATGCCTAGAATTAATATGAAGGGTTGGGGACAGTATGGTAGAAAACATTTCCAGTATGATATTAATGGTTCAAATGAAATTAATCCTAGCTTGATGCAACACATAACTTATGATTTGTTGCTATTCTTTGAGTTTGTCTGAATTTGTTTGAATCTGTCCTAAAGTATAACAATCATAACTAGATGTAGCGCTCATAGTAGAGTTTGAAGAACCAGATGGCCCACATCTTGCACTTGTGCATATGAATTCAGTTTCCTCTATAAGGTACCATGACTCTAGTTATAAATAACTCTAGCACTAAATCACTCTAGTTCTGTTATTTTAAGCCCATTTCTTTAACCAATTGGGGGGTTAAATTTTATGTGTTCTGGTATATTCAACTGCTCGGAGTAACCTGAACTGTGAGATGGGTTGCAAATAAATTTAACAAACAAACAAACAAATAAATAATTAAATAAATAAATAGATAAATAAAATTATCTTTGCTACCAAATTCTGTGTCCTCCGAAAATTTGATAAGAATTCTTTCCATTTCTTCATTTAAGCCATTAATATTGATGAGTAGAAGCCCCAACTTATCCCCGAGTTTCCTTCTCAATGCCTCAATTCAACTTGAGGAAAAGTCATTGATGAGCATTCTAAGAGTATTTGTATATCTCATCTTATAATTGTTGTGCTGTCAGTCTTTAACTAAGCTTTGCTAATCAGTATATCATGGGGACTTTGTCAATAGCGTTGAAATGAATGTCTACTACATTTCCACAACATTTGTGCTTGACAAATCCATGCTAACATCTGGTAATTATGACACTGCATTCAAGGTGTTAATGCAGCAATCTTTTTATGAATTCTAAAGTCTTCTCAGATATTGGTCTCAAACCAGCAGGTCACAAGCTGTCACAGGAATGGAGAGGGGTTGACTTATTTCTCCAAATAACCTGAAGGATAACTAGGTTACACTATGGGTAGAAGCTTGTTAAAGAGATATCCAATCTGGAACTAAAGAGCAGGAGGTTGGACTAGAAAACCTTGAAGGTCCCTTCCAGCCATATGTTTTTATGTATATATACATTGCAGTGTTTGATCCTGCCTATTGCCTATGATTCTATGGTTCTAAATGTATCTGGGAAGGTGTTTGTGAGAATTCTGATTAAAAGGGTGGAAGAGGTGATGTTGAGCAAAATTTGGGAAAGGCAATATAGCAGTATGCTAGCTTGGGTGTGTGCTAACTAGACGTTTGCTCCTCAGCCGAATGGTGACAAATGTCTGAATGTGAAAAAGTGTATGGCATTGTAGTTGATTTTGAGAAAATGTATGATAAATGGACGGGTTGGAATAATAGCATATTTTGTGCAACCAAGAGAAGAGAACAACCTGAAGATGTATCTGTTTGTAGAGATATCCACAAAGAAATTGTTTTTCTTTTCTCAGTCTTTGGAACATGATGAATGGCACCCATCAACATGTGCATCATGACGTGGTTATGCAATTGACAGTTTGTCACTGGGTATCAGGATGCAAGTATTTAAAGGAGGGATTTTCAACATGACATCACTGTACGCGTGTCCTTCTTTTGACATGACTTTAGTTTGCTTTGATATCTATGTGGACAGATACCCTTCCATTAGAGCTGTGAATTTACTTTTTGAATCTTTGAAAAGATGTCCAAGACTTATTGTTTTAAGATTAAATTATCTTTCCCAAATTATATCCAGGGAGTTCGTAAATAAGTAAGCTATTCTAAACACTTTATTCCAAGAAGTAATGTGGGTTCTGTTGAATTCAGGACTTCTCAACTACATCTAGATGAAGTAATTTACAGATTTGCAAATAATTGCTTGTTATCTCTATCCTGCTTAGTGCTAAATGTGTCACTTCTTTAACCCAAGGGTAACTATTTTGAGACATATCCACATGCCATTTAGTTTTTACTTCATTGTTCAAAAATAAAAATGACCAATTCACTTAGCACATTTTATCTGAAATGAAAATGCTGTATGTATATCTTTTTTCTCTTTCAAATAAACTTTCAGGGGTTGTAAATGCCTCTGTTCACTGAAGCTCCTTACATATTGTTTCCTGTTGAATGGAAAGCTGCCCTGCGTATGCCCACAAAAATATTTAGACAACCATTGTACATACTGTACATAGGGTATTGCAGTGATTGATCCTGTCCCAGATAACTGGTTGAGCCTTCTGAGGATTGTACAGCTAATTGTGGGCCATCAGTTTGGGAACGTTGACATAATATTCAAAATACATGGTAGAAAAAAGGGCAGCCCTCTATTATTTTAAGCCAGGGGTCTTCAAACTTGACAGTTTTAAGACTTGTGGACTTCATCTCCCAGAATTTTTCCTCCAGGAATGTTAGCTCAGGAATTATGGGAGTTGAAGTCTACAAGTCTTAAACTTGCCATGTTTGAAAACCCTTGATTTAAGCATTATTGTGATAAGTATCTGAATTGGGCTTTTATATCATTTTGTTTTGCTTTGGTATCTCTCTCTCTCTCTCTCTCTCTCTCTCTCTCTCTCTCTCTCTCTCTCTCTCTCTCTCTCTCTCTCTCTGTCTATCTTTCTATCTTTCTAGCTTTCTATCATCTATCATTCTATATCATCCTTCCATTGTAGAAGGAGTTGCACAACCTGGGGGCAGAGTTAAAAGAGGCATCAGCCTAGAATAGCTACATAGCCACAAGCGAAATAACTCCCTTGAATTTGGTTGACTTCTTCTCTAATTCCAAGCAGTTGCTAACCATGAGTTGAGAATATTCCTATGCATAGGCATGAGTAATTATAAATCAGTTGAACTGAACCTTTTCTTCCTGTCTGTCTATTTGTCTCTATCTCTTTTTGCACACACATAGACACATAGACAGACACACCTGCCAAATTGGATGGCAGGGTTCTAGTCAGCTTTGGAAGCTTGCAAAGCATTACCATAGGGCAACTTCCCCAAGCTATCCAGAGTGTGATACCTTCCAACACATCTTTTTCTAGCCAACACAATCAACCTTGGAAGTGGCAGCAAAACCCATGTGGAAATTGCTAAGTTGAGGAAAACTGCCTGAGGAACTTAAACTTTTTTGAGATGGGCCAAAGGTAAAATTTGCAGCTTGGTGTAGATGCTTGAAACTATTTGCAGATGGTCCAGAGAGCATGTCAATGAATTGCTCCTGTGCACAGCAGTATCTTGGTGTGCTGTTATATGAGTCTATCAACACCTAGTGTGAGTCCTTAATGGTTGAATCAGGTGCTGCTGTGTTAATGTAAGGGTACAGTTGCAAACACCAAGCATGTTAGAAAGATTCAACATTGTGGCTTTAGATAAGGGCAGGTCTCAACGGAGCATCTTTGGAACTGTAGAGTTTTTGAGCCATCCACATTTTTGTGCCCTCCATCAGAGATCCACCACATTTCTAAATGTGATGTTCCTAGGTGGAGCAAAAGGTTCTGCCTTGAGTCAATGTGCCTCCGAGGAAACTTCAACTTCAAAAGAGGGAAAGGAGATTAAAGCTTGCTTTCCCACAGAGGTGATTCCTTTGTTGGACTACAGAGACTAAACCTTCAAACATAAAACTCCTGGCACCAACTTATAAGAATTTCAACCTACCCGTTCACAACCTATAATGTTTAAACCAGGTGATAGCGTTCTGTTTTTTTAAATTTCAAATTCCAAATTATCCAGGCTAATTAATAGGACACTAATAGAGAGGGACCTCCATATTTTATTTCCTGCAAGTTGGTGCAGATGATTTAACAAAAGTCTTAAAACTTTCTGAGTTAATACAGTGTACATCTATTTTAAAAAAAACTGCTGTAGTGAAAAGATGGAGAAAAGGTCATTATATATTACTTCTTTCAGGTCCTGGATAGATGAATGAAAATATGCTTGAAGATAGTTAGTGGCCATATCTATCTATCTATCTATCTATCTATCTATCTATCTATCTATCTATCTATCTATCTATCTATCTATCTATCTGAGAGCTAAGTATATAGGATAGAAAATTATATATATATTTTTTCTGTATGTGTGGTTCTGAGTCATTGACTCCTGGGAACTGCCTGGACATCCCTAGAATTTCCTTGTCAAGATTAGGGAAGAGGTTTGCCACTGCCTGCTTCCTAGGACTGAGAGAGTATGGTTGGCTCAAGGTCATCCATTGCAGATGACAAGATTTAATTGAGCAGGAAAACATCTTTTAGAGAGAACTTTTTTGTCTGCAGGCTCAGTTATTTTCCTAAACCTCTCTCATGAACCCATAGACTTTGTGGGAGATTCCCCCCCCTTTCATATCTGAGAAAAAAAAATTGAAGAGAACTGAACAGTAGCTTTGCTCTTCATCCATTCTCAATTAGCCAGAAAAGGCTTTCTGGAACCCATCAGAAGAATCTTGTTACTTTTATTGTCCTTCTCGTAGTGCCTACTCAAAGGCAAACTTTATTTGATTCCAACTTGCCAACAAACCAACATATCAGAAGTGCTACTGCCACACAAGGAAATATTGAAGGTGATAGGAGTTGTGGTCTAATTCAATGCTGTGTTCTCTCTTTTGAAGTATGGGAGAAATTACAGCATAGTTCTTTCTAAGATAATATCTGAAACAATCAGTGGTGTTGAAATGGCCTGAACTACATTGGAAAGGATGCCTGAGGTTAGGAGCAGAGGACTGCAAATGGAAACAACAAACCCATTTATTCCTTGGATGAGCTCTTTGCTTTATTTGCAAGGGGGAAATTACAAGCCAGTTGTCCACCATGTATTGTTAATTCATTGTGTTTCTTTCTTTAGAGTCCAATTTCTTCTCCAGCTAGAGTGAAGAGATGGAAGATCTATAGATAGACACAGAGATGATAATCTGTCAAAAATAATTCTTCGGTTCCTCTACAGAGTTAATTTTTTCCCCAGCATTTAAGACTGTGCTGTGACCTTGATTACCTGCAAGAAAATCCCATTAAACACAAAGGAAATAACTTCTCGGAAGCTGCATACAAGAGTTCATGGCTCCTGTAGTCAATCTTTCTTTCTCTTTTAAGCAAAATGTAACCCCACATTTTGGAAAGAGTAGAAAAATATAAAAGTACTCCTGAGCGCAGATCCTGCTCTTCAATTTGTGCCAAATGTTCTACTTTCACATCTGCCTATTTCCTGGTGATTCATGTCTGAAGCAGCCCCTTCATTACCCAGAGATTAGAACCATTTTGTTACAGATGAACTTTCTTCAATGAATAGCATTTCTTGTGGCAATATTCCTCTCCTCTGCCCCCTTCCCCCCCCAAATTCAGCTGATTCATGACATACCAAGTATATAAAAGTTAACTTCTGAAACACTATGAATATCAAACAGTGGTAGGATTCAATGTTTTTTACTACTGGAATTTCACAGAAAATTCCTTCCAGATTCATAATACCATACAAAGACAAAATCAAAGCACACTTTTTTCCCCAACTAAACCAGTGGTGGGATTCAAAATCCTTTACTACCAGTTCTGTGGGCATGGCTTGGTGGAAGTGGCAGGGGAAGGATACTGTAAAATCACCAGTCAGAGGTGGTATTTGCTGGTTCTCCGAACGACTCAAAATTTCTGCTACTGGTTCTTGAGAACTGGTCAGAACCTACTGAATACCACCTCTGAACTAGACTTCTAATGTGCTGTTTGTTTAATATGGAGTTCAGATAATGGGGAGTTATCATTGCATTGTACACTTCAGCATGCCATGATAACTTGCTTTGGTAGTACAAAATTAAAACCCCTACCAGTGAGTTATCAAAAGGGGTGGAAATATCTGAGCAAAGAACATCTTTGGTTGACTAAGCTTCTGCATCTGCTGTGTGTTTTCTGATACAAATACAACACAGAAAGAAGCAGTATATACTGGGAAAAGGCTATTTTGAGACTGAAGTATATCAGGGGGTTAGCTGATAGCAGAGGCAAACTTAAGTGTACTGGAGAATATATTCTCTGTTCCATATTGGGGGTGCTAAAAGAGAGCCAATTCTTGGGTTTGAGAAGTCCATAGTATATTCCTATGAGAAGTCCATAGTATATTCCTCAGTAGAAACACAAACTGCTATCTATAGCTTAATCTGGTAAGTAAGCCTAACTAGAATATGATAGGAGAAAACAAAAGTTATTATTAGCCTTTTGAGGCAGGCCACATCAAAAAACAATGTGCTGCAAAAAAGCCAATAATTCTAGGTTGCATTAACAGGGATAGAATTAAGATCATGTGAACTGTTAATACCACTTCATAACATCAAACTTGGGATATTGCATCCAGTTTGGGTTGCCACAATACAGAAAAAGTTGTTGAAACTGTTGAAAGAGTGGAGAGAAGAGCAACATAAATAATTAGGAGACCGGAAGCTAAAATATATGAAGAACAGTTGCGGGAAATGGGTATGTTTAGTCTAATGAAAAGAAGGACCAGGGGTGACATGATAGTAGTATTCCAATATTTGAGAGGCTGTCACAAAGAAAAGGGTGCCAACCTATTCTCCAAAGCACCTGAGCACAGGTCAAGAAGCAATGGGTGGAAACTAATCAAGCTGATACTAAACCAAGAACCAAGGAGAAATTTCCTGACAGTTAGAACAATTACTCAATGGAACAACTTGCCTCCAGAAATTGTGGGTGCTCAAATACTGGAAGTTTTTAACAAGAGATTGGACAGCCATTTGTCTGAAATGGTATAGGATCTCCTGCTTGAGCTGGGGGATGGACTATATTAGGAATTGATAGACATTTAACAGTCGGGTTGGAAATATATAAGCAAGGATAGACATTTAATACTGTCTCTTTAAGGGAATGCTAAAACTGTCATTGGGTGTGGTTCCTCAAACGGCCATAAGAGGGAGCCAGAAACCTGGGTAGTTCTGTTCTGTCGTTGTGAGTTGCTTGTTGCTAGATGTTCTGATGTTCGCTGTTTTTGGTTCCTGCATTTTTCCTATTGACTGTTGCTCATCGTTGTTCTTCTTGGATTGCTGTGAGTCTATTTACTGAACTGTTTATGATACTGGACTTTGTTATCTGGATTATCCCTAGACTGAAAACTGACTGCTTTAACTGTGTATGATTTGGACAGCTTGTTGGACTTTGTTTAACCATTTACTAGAAGTAAAAGCCTAAATTTTATTATTCAGTGTATCTGTGTGCTAGTCGTGTGTTATTCAACATTACTCTCACTACATCTCCCTGTGAGCACTCATTCTCCTAACGGAGAATTACCTCAACACACTAGAAGATCTCCAAGGTCCCTTCCAATTCTCACATCCTGGACACAAACTGTTTCAACTTCTTCCCTCAAGACGACAATACAGGGCATTGCATGCCAAAACAACCAGACACAAAGACAGTTTTTTTCCCCCTATTACTCTGCTAAACAACTAATTCCCACAACATTGTCTTATACCCTGGCATGTCAAATGGGTGGGATTCAAGTTTTTGAACAACTGATTCTGTGGGCATGCTTAGTTGATGGGTGCGGCTTGGTGATCATATGACTGAGTGGATGTGGCCAACTTGACATCACTCACATCAAGGGGTGCTTCTCCTCGCCTGGCTTCTCATGACAGTGGGGATGCTGCAATGGTCGTAAGTGTGAAAAACAGTCATAAGTCACTTTTTTCAGTTGCCAATTGTAACTTTGAATGGTCACTAAATGAACTGTTCTAAGTCAAAGATTACGGGTACAAAAATCTTTGCTTGCAAAAAGCTGCCCTAAGTACTCATTAGCATTAAAAATACCTGCAAGTCAGAGTTACAAGTCAGGCAGGGTGCCAGAGCACCTTGAGGAATTAAAATAGTTAAATACAGTGATAACTATCCAGCAGCTATGCTCTTGCTCAATAAAGTGAAACCCTTTAGCAGAGAGGTCATTTAAGTTCTCCAGAAAGAGAACACTCAAGAAAAGCAATCCTTAGATCCATTTGCACCATTAAAGATACCAGCTGGTCTCACTCACCTCAAAAGATATCCTAAGGAATCATTCGATTAAGAAAGGTCACATGCCCCAGAAAGGAGTAAAAAAAATAAGTGCCAAGCTTGCATCCTGCCTCTTGGAAGTACATCCCAAAGGACAGTGCAGATAGTACTAAGCAGTGAGGAAGACCCCTCCAGATAGAAAAGGAACCAGAGGCAGGAAAAATTTCAGACCAAATACTAATAATTAAATCACAAACAGTAGCTGTTGCTTGTTACACCAGTTATCAGAACAAATAGACACAGGAATAGCCAGATTTCTCAACAGTTTCTTTTCAGGAACAGGAGATTAATCTTTTCCTTCTAAACAAAGCTGAATAGGGAAAATTATCCTATCAATATACACGGATTAAATGCCACCAAGCACAGGATTAAACTTTGCCAAAAAGCAGTTTTAGACAAAACTCACAGAAAGGGTATGTAAACTCACATTTGAATGTCAATCTTTCTAGCTAGCCAAGAAGCCTTGCTGAATGTCACTCATTTGAATTCCTTGTCATTAAAAAGCTTTTTCTGCAGCTCTGCTTCATTATTCAATTATTTCTTCAAAGTGATGATCATTGCATGCTGGCTGGAAGTATTTCCAGGGGAGTATTTCCTCCCAACAGCAGTATAAAAAGTTTAAAACAACCCTTCCCCTGTAAGAAAGTATCAAGAAAAAAAACACACCTCCTTTGGAGACATAATTTAGGCATACTCCCAATAATGTAATAAGGGTGGAAAAAAACAAAAGGAGATTTCTTCTCACTATGGTTCTTGAACTGCTTAGAAAGTTAACAAGGGGCTCTAAAGAAACGGTCAGAACCGATAGAATCCCACCCCTGATGTCAAACCATCTAGTAGGGCTCTATTACGATTATCCTTCTCATATTTCCTATTTCTATTTCCTTAGCTTCTTATGATTATAACTTCGTTGTTTGTATCTTATGATTTATGTTGATTGTTTCCATTTATTATCTTTCTATCTTATGATTTGTTTGTATCATGTGGTTATGTTGTTTCTATTTAATATCCAATTATGATTTATGTTGATTGCTATTTAATATCCTATGACTAGCACTAAGTATTGTATCTTATGATTTATGATGATTGCATTTTATGATTATGATCATGATTTATTACTTATTGGTTTTGTGTACACTGACAAATTTCTTGTGTGTCCAATCACACTTGGCCAATAAAGAATTCTATTCTATTCTTATTCTATTAAGGGAAGCCACTTTATTGTTCCAAGGAATAATATCAAAATTTATCAGAAACTCTGCCAGACAGCCATTAAGCTCACCCAGAGGAATCGTACTGTTCATTTACAAGCTGAGATGTTGCACACAATAAGAGAATATTAAAAAAATTATAAAATTAAAGAAAAAAAGTTTTACCATTTCAATCTGGTCAGAACTTGAGTTGTTTGCCAAAAGTCGTAACTCAGTAATATTTTGGAATGCTGTAGCAGGTGTCCGAAAGGAACAAAGATTTGCATTTGATATATCAATCTTTGCTAAGGACTGGGAGAATTATTATCAGAAACTCTACCAGAATTTCACTCTGCTTCCTCTTCAATCAAATAAGTTCAAGATGGAAGTTAATCTTAGCTTCTTTCTCCTACTTATCACTTGCCCAGAACTGAGTGGTATCTTATTTTACCTTGACTGTTCCTGCATACTTTCCTCAAGGCTATTCAACTCATTCATCAAATGTTATACAACATTTTTGTGAATTGTTTGCTTATATGTTTATTTTAGCTTTCCTGCTGATTCAATTAAAAAAAACAACAACTGTGATGATGACTGCTAATTAATAATTGTTGGTACATTCTACTACTTGAGGACAACTAGTAGTAGGCTTGGAGATGAAGAGAAAGGGCTAGGAAAAAATGTGATTTAGTGCTTGCACACACATGCATTGGTTCACTGGTTTTGTTCTTTTCATCCCAGTGTTGCAAGTATTCAATCCCTCAGGTGATAGAGCATAATTTCCAGGTAATAGAGCATAAGTTTACACAATATGATACCACGTTGTGGTTCTTACTATCCTAGAGGTCCTGTGTCAGAAAATCTGCAAAGAAATAAAAGGAAATGGTTCTTTAGCAACAGGATCTCTCTATGAAAAGAAAAAAAAAATAGATTATTGCCCTTGTCTTTTCTCTGTGTTGGCCTGGTGTTCTCAATGTACTTGAAGCTTTTTAGACTCATTCTCAAAATATTTATGCTAATATGAAAAATAAAGAAAATCATTTCATATCAAAGTACCGACAAAGTAACTTCTATGAGTTTTAAATATTTTATTCTCAAAATTGACACTCTGCATCTTACTGTCTACTGAAAGTGTCCATATAAAAATGACTTAAAAATTATGTTTCAGCATGTATTTCACATTTTATCCTACAGTGGTGGAGTTTAATTCCTCTCTGGTACCTGCACTTGACATTGCTGACAGGTGACTGTGTTCATCTCCATTTCAAGGCCATTGACTCAGTGATGTCCAGACATTTCCATGGTCATGTCACCATTGCTACTAACTTTCCACTGACGTGGTAGCTATTTTCCCTTCACTTTATTGATTAGCCCAGTGGTGGGATTCAAATTTTTTTACTGCCGGTTCTGTGAGTGTGGCGTGGCCTTGGTGGGCGTGGCAGGGGAAGTATACTGTAAAATCTTCATTCCCTCCCCATTCCTGGGGGAAGGTTACTGCAAAATCCCATTCCCTCCCCACCCCACTAACCTGCTTTCCAGCTNAGAGGTGGTATTTGCCAGTTCTCTGAACTATTCAAAATTTCTGCTACCAGTTCTCCAGAACTGGTCAGAACCTGCTAAATACCACCTCTGGATTAGCCCTTAGGCCATATTAAAGTGCAGAGTTCGAGACACAACTTATTACTAAAATCTGATAAAAACAATTTAAAATGGAATTGGATAAAATACAATTTAAAATGAAATTGGAATAAAATACAGTACACTAATTTATTGTATGGTACCTATTTATCTATTTGCATTTGTCTGCTTTTGAATTTCTAAGTGGGCAGGAGCTGGAGAGAGAACAGGAGCCCATTGTGTGGCACTCAGATCCTGAACCCAGGCTGCCAATTTTTCTGCCAACAATGTCTTAACCGCTGAGCCACCACACCATCTTTTGTAGATAAAGGTGTTCTATAAATGTATGATATATCCACATCTTGAATGCTGGCTTTGTTTCTGCTGACTATGTTTGGGAAAGGATAAAATAGAATTGGAAAAAACACAGAATCAAACTTATTAGAGGGCTCAAATACTTTTCTTACCAGAACGATCTTTAGCTGGGAAAAGAGATGGCTGAGGAAAACACCATTGTTTGTCACAAAGAAAGTGAACAAAAACAAGATTTGTTTTCTTCTCTTCTTTCAGAATAGTTATGAAACTGACTGGAAGGAAATTCAGAAGAGTCAGAGAGAAGCACATTTTTAGGTATTCCTCATTAACCTGGAGAAACAACTTCCACATCACATAGTAACCACTAACTCAGGAAGCTTTGAAAAAAGATTGGGTGTATTCATAGGGAATGGGCCTCTCAAGAATTGGTCTGGAAAACTCAGTGTTACTTCCACATCTGTCAGCCTTCCAAGTAGACCAGACAGGAAACACAATCAGATGACTAAATTCAACTTTATTGTTAACATAATCTTGCAAATCTGAAAGTGCAAACTACCTGATAAAATAGGATCTTTTCTAAATTTCTTTCTCTGCCCATTATTCAGTTGTGGATCTCCCACTCTTCTTTTATCTAATGATTTCCTAGGTGGCACTCTTCCCCTTATCTGCCAAGGCCATTCCCACAAACCATTACGCAGCAGAGCTTCAAATGCAAGCTGCAGCAGAACAGCTAATGTAAATATTTCTTAGTTTTAAATACTCCAGAGGCATCAGATTGATCCGTGTGAGAAACACCATTTAGGACAAAGCAGAAAGTTCAGTTCATAACTATTTTAAAGTTTGTTTGTTTGTTTATTTATTTATTTATTTGTTCATTTGTTTATTTTGTCAAGTGATTATAAGATAACAGGTTTTAGTATAAACTTAGTTATGAATACATGAAATGGATACATATAAGAAAAATAAACAATAGGACAGGGACGGCTAGTGTGCTTATGTACGCCCCCTACAGATAAGTTATTAACTTATTTTTATTTAAGAAAATTTATAGGGTTGCCCAACCCACTCAATCATTCCAGGCAGCTTGCAAGGATGAAAGCCCAATTCAAGAATGATAGAAAAGCAATAACCCCTCCCCACCACCCTTCTGGTGACAACCATCAAACCAAGCACTTGATGGGCTCCATCTCATTCTGGGGTCTCCAGGCCCATTGGCAGGACCATACCTTCAGGGCTTTGCAGAAGAGTGAAGTCAATTTCATCTTCAAAGGGATGATGGTCCACAAGGAGGGAGTCACCATGGAGATGCCCCTTCTTCATCCCATTTGATGGACATCCTTAGGAGAGGGCACCCATAACTTTCCCTGCCTTCCTATTTCAACTCCAATGTTTAACTGGAGGATGGAAAAAAGAGGGAGAAAACTATAGAATGGATTTTTATCAGGTGAAATATAACATTTAGGCCCTCCCTAGTGTGTAGGTCGCTGTTCTATTCCAGAAAGCTTTGTGTACCTGATTTTTTTTTCTTTTTTTAAACTTTTGGAACTGGATCAACTGCTCCCTAAAGCAAGATACATATATAGCACCTTAAGGTAGCATTTTGCTGGTGGGTGAAGATGGACTTAATTACTAGATAAAAAGAAGGAGAAGGGATTGGCATGACAGCATTGTAGTCATTGTTGGTGGATGGCAAGAGTGCAGAGAAAGCTCTTGAGATGGCAGCTGCAGACAGTTCAACCTGCCTTACATGCTCCTTGAGGTGTGACTATGGCAACAAGTGACTGAGGAAGCAAGTCTCTTCCTCGGAAGAGAAGCTGTCCACCTCTGTGCTGCTAGATGACTTCATACTCCACAAAGAACAGGCAGTTTTACTCACCTCGAAAACTTTAGATGGGGAAGCATTTGCATAAAATGGAAGTTATATAAGCCAGATCTTACATAACCCCAGAAGCTCTGGAATATTAAGCTGGTTATATTCAATATAGTATATTAAATAACTCCTGTGCAACTTCCTAATCTTAAAACTTTAAGGCTGCACAGGGTAGTTACAAAAGGTGCTAAGCATTAACTTTGTGATGTTATTAAATCTAATATGTTTCCTACTGAAGCAACAGGTTGAATGTGCTTCAGGTTTGGGTCAACTGCTTCATTGCCATAAAAGAAGCAAAACACTCTTCGAAACTGGTTGGTTTTACTCCAAGACCATCAATGACACTTCCAATAACCAGAAGAAAGTCCTGCACCTTAGTTTCACAGAGCTTTACATCATAAAGGTTTTGGCTACAGGAAGAATACCATCTTAGGGTTTACTGTACTATGTATGGTTTTCATTCTATTTGTCATGTTCTCCTGCATGTTTTAAATCATCAGGGGGCTCGTAGGAGTTGAGCAACCTGGAAAAATAGAAACTAATCAACTAAACAACTCAGTAAATTGTTAATCAAATGGGCAAGGCTAAATGAAGTAGCTGTGGTGGCCTTTATTAAAAAAGGTATTTTGACAATAAAATACAGAAGGGAGCACACAATTCCTTCCTTCCTTCTTTCCTCCTTCCCTCTATCCCTTTCTCTCTCCCTCCCTCTCTCTTCCTTCCTTTCTCCCTTCCTCCTTCTTTTCTCCCTCTCTCCTCCCTCCATTCCTCCTGAGGGCGTCTCACATGGTAAGACGCTGGACCTGCACACCATTGAGGTTAACAGCTCAGTGGCTCGATTCCCATGAGTGAATAAACCACAGGGGGGCAAGAAAGGACCCTCCCCAAACTGCCTACTGGCATTCAGGCATCCTGTGGGTAAAGATAACACCACCACCCCCAAAATCCTTTCACAGCTGCCTTGGTGATTACTGGCTCACACATGCATATGCTAAATAAATAAATCCCCCCTTCTTTCCTCCCTCCCTTCTTCCATTCCATCTTTAGCTTTTCTTTTCTTCCCTTTTCCTTGTTTATCTAAGGCATTTTTCCTGGAATCTATAAACTGCTGTTTGAATTTGTGCAAATTCAACTGTTTAAGGATGGCCTCTGGGCATTTCAAAGGAGAAAATGCAATGCTGGGCCATGTGTGCTTTTCCTTCTCTGCAACTTATTCTCTGAAAAACTCACATGTATGCAAGTCCACCTCTTGTGTGACCATGTACTGAATGGGCCATAGTAGTGGGCCATGGCCCAGAGATTGGGGACCCTGTTATAGACAGTACAATATAACAAGACTTGAACTGTAGTTTCAACAGCTTCTTGTCCACAGGAGCACAGACTCAGCTCATTGGAGAATTTTATGTATTGACCCTCCAAAACTGCTGTGGGGAGAGCACTGAAGCATGCTAAAGTTAGTGCTCTTTGGACTTTGAAAACTGTCATGTAGTGCAAATATCTCACTGGCTTGTAAAAAAGGGCTTGACTGCTAAAAAAAAACAACAACTTATCTAGAATAGTCTGATCCTGTTGGGCTTTTATGTTTTGATACGTTGTTCAGATGAGATAAGTGTACACTCATAACCCATCATTAAACCCATGTCACACAGCACCAACGGATGGAAAGAGGATGTAAAACGGAGAGAAACACTTGCCATCCATTGGTTACGCCGATGCATCCGTTCTGTACTCACTGTGTCCGTTTTTCCATACTCTCTATCCGTCCAGCATCCATCTACTGAGATTTCATCTGCTCAAAAAGTTTTGAGCTGCACAAAACTTTTTTGAGCAGATAAAAGTATCAACGGCGTCTGTTATACATCCGCTACGCATACGGGGAACATCCGTTATATGTCCGTCATCATCCGTTACGTGTCCGCTATATCCGCTAGGCATCCACTGTGCATCCGCTGCACTCGCATCCATTCCAGTGGAAACGGACACAGAAGGAAGCGAAATGGACGCAGAATGGACACGCAGCATTAGTAGCACGGACGTAGAAAGATGAAAGCGGATGCAACTCGCTATAAAGCATTAAAATGGAAAAAACCTACGTATAGGGGATGTATCTTGGATATTTAGGATGTCTGGAGGATGCCTGCAGTATGGGGAAGGACACCTAGTGGAAAAACGATATTTCCTATAAAAAGGGGAGAATTCAACCTGGATCTCACTTTCAGTTCCAGCAGCCCTGCTGTGCAGACCTCTGCAGCCTTCATCTTGCTCTTGCTCTTCCACCAGCATCAGTCATCTCCACCATCGATCGTCTCACACTCCTTTTGGTAACCGCCATCAATTCTACAACAGTGCGAACCCCTCTACAGTTCTTTCACCTGTTCTACGCAGGAAAAGGAGGCATCCAAGAAGTGTCTGGGTCCAAAGATGGATCGCGAGAAGAGCCAGTACGGACTGTATAACAAGCTAATGGTGGAGCTGAGGAATGAAGAAACTTGAGCATTCCAGAACTTCATGAGGATGCCACCAGCCATGTTTGACAAAGTTGTGGAGCAGCTGAGACCCAGGTTGACCAAGGCAAACACCAACCTCTGGCCCAGCCTGGACCCTGGGCTGAAGGTGCACTGACTCTGCACCACCTGGCCTCAGGGACCACGTACAGGAGCAATGCAGTGCGCTGGAGGTTGCCACACAAACCCATCAGCATTGTGGTCAGAGAAGTGGTGCAGGCCATACATTGAAGAATACCAGGAGGAGCTCCTCCAGTGCCCCTCCACTGAGGAAGGCTGGAAGAAAAGTTGCAGAGCAGTGGTATCAGAAGTGGAACTTCCCCCAAACCGTTGGAGCCATAGATGGGAAGCACGTGGCCTGCAAAGCTCCAGCCAAGTCAGGGTCCACTTATCACAACTACAATGGCTTCTTCAGCATCATCCTCTTCGCCATGGTGGATGCTGACTACAAGTTCATGTACATCGATGCTTCAGCAACGGGCTTCCCAGAATCCAGAACCCCTGCCAACGACACACAAGATGTGCCCTAATTCATCGTGGGGATGACGCCTTCTCCCTCAGAACCTACCTCATGAAGCCCTACACTTCCAGATGCCTCACCCGTGAAGAGAGGATCTTCAAACTACAGGCTGTCCAGGGCAAGACGGTGGTGGAGAACACCTTTGGCATCCTGGCTCCAGGTACTACTCACCACCATGCAGCATCGCCCAAAGACCGTGAGAAACATCGTGGAAGCTTGCTGCATCCTGCACAATCTCATGCGCTCCCGCTCCCAGTGTTGCAGAACAGGCTTGTGGACCATCAACAAGGCAATGGGGACATGGAGCCTGGTGAATGGAGGCAAGGGCGAAACCTGATAGATACTGTGGATGTGCAAGGCCCAAACAGAACTTCACGTAAAGGGAGAAAGCAGCGCAACCTCCTGAAACACTGGTGCAACTCCCCAGCTGGAGCAGTGGAGTGGCAAGACAGGATGGTAGATGCTTAATGGATGCTTCTTCAGCCTGTCTCATCACACTGATGAGATTGTGCCATGTATGTTGAGTGGGCCTACAATGAACAAGGCATTTAATAAAAGAGTTGTGTTTATGTTGAAATGTGTTGATGAATGATTAAATTGTTATTGAGAATAAAGGGCCATAGGTGTGGAACCTGGGAGGGTGGACCACACAGTCCCACTATTCTTGCACTGGAGGTTTATCTATCCCACAGCTATTACTCATCCCACAGGTATCCTTGCCCATCCCATGCTATCCTAACCCATCCACAGCTATTACCCATTCCACAGGTATCCCTGCCATCCCACTGCTATCCTAACCCACCCCACAGCTATTACCATCCCACAGGTATCCTGCCCATCCCATTGCTATCCTAAACCATACCATAGCTATTACCCATCCCACAGGTATCCCTGCCCATCCACTGCTATCCTAAACCCATCCCACAGCTATTACCCATCCCACAGGTATCCCTGCCCATCCCACTGCTATCCGTACCCATCCCACAAGCATGCAATGGCTTAAACCATTTCTAAAAGTTTCCACAAGACTTTATTTACTAAAAGAACTGAACCAAGTGTGTGAAGCAAAGATAAACTTTATTAATAACAAACTGTAAAAGCAAAATGACCCAAGTAAAGCGTCCCAAGCAAAGATAAAGTCAACATGTGGCAACCCAGTCTCTGGCACTCTTCTCAGTCACTCTGAGGCATGCTCTATAGTCTCAGGGTGAAGGGTCCAGTGTTGTGGAGGTGGCAGTGGTTGGAGTGCTGGTCTGAGGCGCCATTGGGGTGCCTGGCCCCGAGAGGACAACAGGGGATGGTGTGTAGAGGAAGCTCTCAGAGAGCTGGCTCAGTCCTGTGATGTTGAGAGCCCCTTCCTCCATGACATGGGGTGTCAGTCCCAATACCGATGACAGATGTTCTGAGGCCGGGCTTGGCTTGTGGGGTGGAGGAAGGAGGAGTGTAGTGGGGATGTCTCTTCTGCAACTGAGTGAGGGTGAGCTGTCGTGGCATCTGTGGCATCTGTGGCATCTGTTGGCACTGTGCATTGGTGGCATTGGTGGCATCGGTGGCATTGTGGCATGGTGGTCATTGGTGCACCTGGTGGTGTGCGATGAACCTGTGCCTGGACTGGGAAGGGCTGCCTGTGCTGCTGGAATTCCTAGTAGCCATCGCCTTGGTAGGTGACGGCCTTGGAAGGGCTGTGACATCACCTGGGGTGGAGGAGCAGACCTGGACTGGGTCGGAACAGGTTCAGCTGGGCCTGGAGGGTTGTGCAGAAGACCTGTGATCCTCTCCTTGATCACCTGGTACTGGATTCGGACATGTCCATGAGGGTCTAGTTGACGTAGGTGAGGAAGGGCTTTCTGTTAGAGGATGGATGTCGGTGTGTACCACTGATAGAGGAGATCTATGCTGCTTTTGATGGTGTCCCTGATCCCAGCAGGACAGTGTGGCTCTGTCCCTCCGGTCTGGTTGGGGTGGGGGTGGGTTGGTCTCTGGTGGCAGTGGACTCCTCTTGCTCCAACTGCATCAGGGGGTCCTCCACGCGCTCCTTTAGCAACACCTCCTGGGAAAAGTCGAGATGTTGAAGTTTTTGTGAAGTTGTCCTGACCCATATGGATTGTAGTTGTCCTTAATAAGGAAAGAACTCAAACCTGTTGGAAGGAAATTCCACTGGTGTGTTATGTTACCAGTCCATGCGGCCATTTCAAGTTTAGACAGCCCTGCCTTGCTTCATAATACTGCATTTGGAGTTCAAGGAGTGACCTATAATATATAACTTTAGACTGGAGCCTTTCGTGAGGAGGAAAGGAAGTGTAAAGTCCTAGTTGGGCATCAAAAAGTAATTCTGCACCAGCCTTAGATGAACGTAGCTTCAATGCTGCTCCTTTGGTGAACTGAAAAACTTGAATTGTGGTCACAGTACACCCCCACCCCCCCAGGAGTTTGTATGGTAAAATTTTGGTGCCTTTGACAATGCCCAAATATTTAAAAGATTTAACTTATTCAATACCCTGGCCATTTATCCTCCAGGTGTTCATAATTTAGATCTTTTTTCGCAAAACTCTTTTTTCTTTTTTGCCAGGGTACAACTGTGTCTATAATCAGCTGCAAGCAATAACATTGTTAATCTCATTTCATTCCTCCTTCTGATGGCTTTCTATTGGAAGAGCAATCACTTGAGACCTATTATCTCTTGTCATTTTGCTTTTTAAAATTTACAGACATGCATGCCTAACAATATGCTGAATTCTTACAACTGGTAGCAAAACTATTCAAACTGCATTGCATATTCAAAGTGTGCAGCTGTTTCAGGCACAGGTGCACTCAGTCTTGTTGAGTTTACCAGGGTCAAACCAGAGGATTAAGCAGGGGATAAGACAAGATTGTTAAAAAATTGGGAAAGGAGCCTCCTGAGCCCTGGCAATTTAGGCAGTTGCTATTTACGAAAAAAATGATAAAGCAATGGAACATGATGAGGAAATGTGAAAAGAGAATGGCATATTTTGCCCTTATCTATATATATAAAAGTGAAATTCTACTCAGCCATCATCACTAAATCTCCACAACCGTAAAGTCTACAAACTTGAAATTTGGCACATATATTCCTTTTGGCTTCTAGGCGCTGACTAAGAAAGGATTTTTCAAAATGACCATTAGAGCATTAAGTATTTTATTATTGACATGCTCTGATGCTAAGGAGTTCTACCCGCCTTCCTCACCTGAAAAGAAATCTGTTCCAAATACAAAGCACAAGCAGAGGACAGGAGTTTCAGTTTTAGTTTCACAGCACCAAGCAGCTTTAGTACAGAACAGCTGAGCTAAGCCATGCCCAGGCTCCTTGCTGTCTCCTTCTTGCTCACACAGCAAATACCTTTTCAGTTTTCCAAACAGTCCTCATACACTGAGGACTATACACTCTCTCATACACTGCCAGGATGCTAGCCAGATGAATACCGATGGATGCTGGTAGGCAGAGACAGATTTTTCCCCCTTATTCTCTTCTCCAAAAACTAAGCCCGACCACAAATTTTCATAGTGAAGCACAGGTGTCGAGCTAGTCCATAATACAGTATATTAAAATATTTTAATCCCACTTTGTACATATAAAGTTTGTTGCCTTGAACTTGGAGGGATCTTGGAGTCTTAGTGGACAACCAGCTAAGTATGAGACAGCAGTGTGCAGCAGCAGACAAAAAAGCTAATGCAATCCAAATTTGTATTAACAGAAGGATACAATCAAGATCAAGGGAGGTACTAATACCACTCTATAAAGCCTTAGTAAGACCACACCTAGAGTACTGCATCCAGTTCTGTTCATCACAAAAAAGATGTTGAGACTCTACGAAAAGTATAGAGAAGAGCAACCAGGATGATTAGGGGACTGGAGACTAAAACATATGAAGAACAGTTACAGGAACTGGGCTTGGCTAGTCTAGTAAAGAGAAGGACCAGTGGAGACATGATAGCGGTCTTCCAATATCTGAGGGGCTGCCAAAGAGAGGAAGGGGTCAAGTTNACACACACACACACACACACACACACACAGAGAGAGAGAGAGAGAGAGAGAGAGAGAGAGAGAGAGAGAGAGTCAGTTCAAGGCAACAAACATACCTAATACTCTTCCCTTCTCCTATTTTCCCCATAAAACCCACACTGGATTATGGTATTAGTATTCATTCCCTACTCTATAGCCAGCACCAGCAAATTGATGTACTATATTTTCCGCACATTTCATCAACAAAACTGCAGTCATATCATTTATCTTTTTCTGTCTTTAACAATTTAGCGGAGATAAATGTTATGCGCACTATGATGTTCAGAAGTCATTGAAAACTTGGCTGCTCCCCCTGGTCCTTGGGTAAAGTGGTAGTTGAAATAGTTGTAATGTAACAGTTTTGCTCTTCTGGATGCCTATGATCTGTTTCTTGTTGTACTGTATTTTACTTTTCTTAATGGTAATTTGCCCAGAGGGTCTCTAAATCTGTCAAAAAACTACAGTAAGCTAACTATCGGTATGAAATAGAGATCACTTTAACTATTTGATTGGATACTGTTTTTGAACAACTGAGGAGCAACAAACAAATTATATTGCCCAATTATACTCCATAGCAGTGGTAGCTAACCTTTTTGGGCTCCTGTGCCAAAAATTGTGCATGTGCTTGCATGCTTGTGCTCATGTGCCAGTACCCAGAAGGCAATGCACAACCCTCCCATGCCCCCTACACATGCACACGCAATCCCCACCCACCCCTGCCGCCCCTTTACCTGTACTGCACCTCACAGCTGATTTTTTGGGGTGGTTTGAAGCCTTTTTTGGCCTCCCAGAGACTTGAGGAAGGCTTCTGCAGGCCGAAAACTAGGCCATTTCATAACATCCAGTATTTTCAGAAAAACAGGAAGTGATGAAATGGGCCTAGTTTTTGGCCTGCAAAGCCTTCAGAAGCCTTCCTCAAGCCTTTGAGAGGCTGAAAAAGGCCTCAAACCAGCTGAAAATCAGCTGTGAGATGCGCACATGTGCAGTGAGGTAACTTTGCCTGAAGCTCATGTGCCGGCACAAATGGCTCTGCATGCCACCTGTGGCACACATGCCGTAGGTTCACCATCATGGCTCTATAGAAAAAAAATGATATTACAGGAAAAAATAGGTAAGTCAAATGATAGATAAATAATTATTGGTGCATTGATTAACATAAATTAGGCTAATAAAAGATTATTATTCATACAATAGAACTCACATACCTGATCCATGGTGCCTGGAACCTACTCCACACCCAGTTCCCAAGCTGCCAGAGCAAACCTGAAGAGCCATTTCAAACATTATTTGAAAATTCCAGTCTGGTTATCGACCATGGAAGCACTTCTATAACCAAATGTTTGTAAAATGGGAACTATTGTCTGATATAAGGATATACTGAATGAAAAGGGTGATCTCAAAACCAAACAAGAGTTGAATGAACAAAGGGCGGAGATGTATTACTCATATATGCAAATACAGTCAAGATATAAAGAAGATGTCAAAGCTGAGGGTTTTTACAAGGAGTTGACAGAACTGGATAAAATATTCATAGGAATGGAAGATATTCACTAGATGTCAATCTAGAAAAAGAACAAGTGAAGGAAACAATGATAGCGTAAGCAAAATTTTTTGAATATGCTATAGAATTAGATAGGTGGCAGAAACTATGGGAAAGAAACTATAAGTTAACAATATCGACAGCATATAAAGAAAATTTATATGAGATGTTTTATAGATGGCATTTTGCACTGGCAAAATTGGCAAAGATGTTTAAAGATAAATCAGCCAAATGCTGGAAGTGCCACCAGACATCTGAATCATATTACCATATGTTGTGGACATGTGCAGAAGTTAAAAGATACTAGACATGTATGTGTGTGTATGTGTGTAGAGACAGACAGACAGAGATAGGCAGATAGACAGACAGACAGACACACACACACAGACAGAGAAACAGAGACAGATCAAACTTCTGCAAGAGCCTGTTGACTTTAATGGGTACTTGTGTCCTGAATATTTTGTCTATAGTACAAACACAGCTTTGGATCATCAGACCGTACTAGAGTGGGATTTGTTATTATATGTGACCGTGCTGTTCACCAAGTGCCAGAATAAGCAAGAAAAACTATATTTTATAGTTACTTAGTATAGGAAAAAAGAAAAAAAGGTGCAAAGGAAAACAAGAACTTAGACACATTTTAAAACCCCTGAAGGGCCTGTCACATAGGCCGACGGATGCAAAACGTATGGAAAAAGGACACAGCGGATGAGAAAATGTTCCATCCATTGTTATCTGCTCTCAAAAGTGCCCCAAATTTGCATAAGTAGAACGGACAACAACGGAAAGGAACGGATGTGGGGAGGATGTAGTGGGGATGTAAAGCGGATGCTCCACGGAAGCCTAGTAGATGGAAGTCGATGGAAGTGGATAGCACATCCGCAGGGCTTCCGGGGGAGCACACCGAAGCAGATGTGCAGCGGAAGGAGCGGATGCGTAGCGGATGCCTAGCGGATGATGCGGATGCATCACGGACGCATAGCGGATGCCTAATGGATGCCTAGCGGATGAAAAGCATTCACTGCGCATGCAGGGAGGATGCATTGCATCAGCCCCGCAGATATAAAGGGATGCAGCTCGCAAGCAGGTCACCAAATTCAGAGGAAAGACCTGCTGCCAGACACCAACCATGGGGAAGAAGAGGAAGCCTGTGCCATCTTCTGCCAGCCCTGGCAAGAAGACAGGGCCACAATCCCACCCCCTGGCCTGACTCTGCTTCTGCTGGGGCTTCTGCTGCTGGGGCTGACTCTTCTGGTGCTGGTGCTTCTGCTGCTGCTTATTTGCTGGCACTGCTCCTGGTGCTGGTGCTTCTGCTGTGCTTACTCTGCTGGCGCTGCTCCTGGTACTGGTGCTTCTGCTGGTGCTTCTTCTGCTGGTGCTGTTCCTGGTCTGCTGGTGCTCCTGGTCCTGCTGCTCTTGCTGGTCTTGCTGGTGCTGCTGGTCCTGCTGCTGATCCTGGTCATGTTGGTCCTGCTGGTGCTGCTGGTGCTTACTCTGCTGCTGCTGATCCTGGTCCTGCTGGTCTGCTGGTGCTTCTGGTCCTGCTGGTCCTGCTTTTGCTGCTACTGTTGTTGTTGCTGCTGGTGGGTGGTGGTGTGGTGGAGCAGCCCTGGAACCTCAAAGCCCCTCTGATGAGACCCAGCCAAACCATGGGGAAGAAGAGGAAGCCTGTGCCATCTTCTGCCAGCCCTGGCAAGAAGGACAGGGCCACCATCCCCCCCTGGCCCTGACTCTGCTTCTGCTGGGGCTTTTGCTGCTGGGGTGACTCTTCTGGTGCTGGTGCTTCTGCTGCTGCTTACTTGCTGGACTGCTCCTGGTGCTGGTGCTTCTGCTGGTGCTTACTCTGCTGGCGCTGCTCCTGGTACTGGTGCTTCTGCTGGTGCTTCTTCTGCTCGGTGCTGTTCCTGGTCCTGCTGTGCTCCTGGTCCTGCTGCTCTTGCTGGTCTTGCTGGTGCTGCTGGTCCTGCTGCTGATCCTGGTCATGTTGGTCTGCTGGTGCTGTGGTGCTTACTCTCTGCTGCTGCTGATCCTGGTCCTGCTGGTCCTGCTGGTGCTTCTGGTCCTGCTGGTCCTGCTTTTGCTGCGTACTGTTGTTGTTGCTGCTGGTGGTGGTGGTGGTGTGGTGGAGCAGCCCTAGAACTCAAAGCCCCTCTGATGAGGACCCAGATGGCCCTGACAGAGGGAGGAAGAGGCATTCGCGAGAATGGGAGAGGAGGCAATACTCCATCGAAGAGGACATGAGGATGATGTGCTCGAATGGCTGAGGGAGAATGAGTATCTATGGCGGAAGGGACACAGGCTCTATCAAGACACCAAAAGGAAGCAGGCTGCTTGGAGAGAGAAGGCGGAGAGCCCGGGCTATACTTCGGAGGTCCTCCTCAGCTGGTGAAGCACATGCATACCTGGTACAGGAAGCTGCACCTCAAGAAATCTGGCCAGGCCACGGTCAAGCTGACAGACCGAGAGACCTATGTGATGGCCAAGTGCAGCTTCTTGGAGTGTGAGATCTGCCACCAAGGAGCAGCCCCTCTCACAACCCTCTCTCTCAGGCAGCCTGCAGAGAGCCAGTCCTCTTCTGGCCAAGAGTCAGCTCCTGTGTCCAGGCAGGTATCTATGGAGCGTGCCACGATGGGGAACCCCTGACAGCTGCAATCCCCATGGCGGAGCGCGCTGGAGGACCCCCTGATGCACTGGAGCAAGGAGAGGGCACTTCCACCAGAGACCACCACATCCACCCCAGCTCCACCTCCAGAAAGCAGGCAGAGAGCCAGACCGGGGGGAAAGCCACACTGTCCTGCTGGAGATCAGGGACACCATCAGAAGCAGAGTAGATCTCCTCTCTCAGCTGGTACACACGACATACCATCCTCTAACAGAAAGCCCTTCCTCACATATGTCAACCAGACCCTCATGGACATGTCTGAATCCCAGTACCAGGTGATCACGGGAGAGGATCACAGGTCTTCCGCACAACCCTCCAGGCCCAGCTGAACCTTGTCCGACCCAGTCCAGGTCTGCTCTCCACCCCAGGCTGATGTCACAGCCCTTCCAGGGCTTTCCACAGGCCCTCACTACCAAGGCTATGGCTACCAGGAGTTCCAGCAGCACAGGCAGCCCTTCCCAGTCCAGGCACAGGTTCATCGTGCCACCAGCAACACCGATGCCACTGAGGCCACGATGCCACAACACAGATGCCACCCACGCCACCGATGCCACCCACGCACAGATGCCACCCATGCCTCACCTCGCTCACCTGCAGGCCAGACAGCCCTACACATCCTCCTTCTTCCACCCCACAGCCAAGCCAGCCTCAGAACATCTGTCATCGGTCTTGGGACTGACACCCATTTCCTAGAGGAAGGGGCTCTCAACATCACAGGACGAGCCAGCTCTCTGAGAGCTTCCTTCACAAACCATCCCCTGTTGTCCTCTCCGGGTAAGGTACCCTAATGGTGCCTCAGCCAGCACTCCAGCAGCAGCCACCTCCACAGCACTGGACCCTTCATCCCTGAGACTATGGGCACACCTCAGAGTGACTGAGAAGAGTGCCAGAGACTGGGTGGCTACCTGTTGACTTTATCTTTGCTTGGGACACTTTACTTGGGTCATTTTGCTTTTACAGTTTGTTATTAATAAAGATTATCTTTGCTTCAACCACTTGCTTCAGTTCTTTTAGTCAATAAAGTCTTGGTGGAAAGTTTTAGAAATGGTTTGCGCTTTGACATGCTTGTGGGATGGGTAAGGATAGCAGTGGATGGGCAGGGATACCTGTGGATGGGTAATAGGTGTGGGATGGGCAGGTACCTGTGGGATGGGTAATAGGTGTGGGATGGGCAGGGGATACTGTGGAAATGGGCGGGATACTGTGGATGACTAATAGCTGTGGGATAGTATAACCTCCAGTGCAAGCATAGTGGGACTGTATGGTACCCTCCCAGGTTCCACATCTATGGCCCTTCATTATCAATAACAATGTAATCATTCATCCACACATTTCAAACATAACACAACTCTTTATTAAATGCCTGTTCATTGTAGGGCCACTCAACATACATGGCACAATCTCATCAGTGTGATGAGACAGGCTGAAGAAGCATCCATTAAGCATCTACCATCCTGTCTTACCACTCCACTGCTCCAGCTGGGGAGTTGCACCAGTGTTTCAGGAGGTTGTGCTGCTTCTTCCTTCACATGAAGATCTGTTGGGGCCTTGCACATTCACAGTATCTATCAGGTTTTGCACTTGCCTCCATTCACCAGGCTTCATGTCCCCATTGCCTGTTGTGGAGATCCATGAGCCTGTTCTGCAACACTGGGTACGGGGTGCGCATGAGATTGTGCAGGATGCAGCCAAGCTTCCATGAGTTTCTCACGGTCCTTTGGCAATGCTGCATGGTGGTGAGTAGTATTGGAACCTGTTGGCCAGGATGCCAAAGATGTTCTTCCACCCACTTGCCTTGCCGCTGGAGAGCCTGTAGTTGAAGATCCAATCTCACAGGTGAGCATCTGGAGTGTAGAGGCTTCTAATGAGGTAGGTTCTGAGGAGAGAGGCGTTCATCCCCACAATGAAGCAGGGCACATCTTGTGTGTGGTTGTGGGCAGGGGGTCTGGATTTGGGAAGCCCATGATGAGGTTTCTTCCAGCATCCTCCTTGAGGTCACTGGTGTTGTATACCTGGGCATCTGAAGCTGGCCCGTTGCCTGAAGCATTAATGTACATGACTTGTAGTCAGCATCGACGATGGCGAAGAGGATGATGCTGAAGAAGCCCTTGTAGTTGTGATAAGTGGACCCTGACTTGGCTGGAGCTTTGGCAGGCCACGTGCTTCCCATCTATGGCTCCAACGGTGTGGGGGAAGTTCCACTTCTGATACCACTGCTCTGCACTCTTCTTCCAGCCTTCTTCAGTGGAGGGGCACTGGAGGAGCTCCTCCAGGTATTTTCGATGATGGCTGCACCACTTCTCTGACCACAATGCTGATGGTGTTGTGTGGCACCCTCCAGGCATACTGCATTCTCCTGTAGGAGGTCCCTGAGACCAGGTGGTGCAGAGTCAGTGCTACCTTCAGCCCAGGGTCTAGGCTGGGCCGGAAGTTGGTGTTTGCCTGGTCAACCTGGGTCTCAGCCGCTCCACAACAACTTGTCAAACATGGCTGGCGGCATCCTTGAAGTTCTGGAATGCACGAGTGTCTTTGTTCTCAGCTCCACCATCGCTTGTTATAACAGTCCGTACTCGGCTCTTTCTGCGATCCATCTTCGGACCCAGACACTTCTTGGACACCTCCTTTTCTTCGCGTAGAAACAGGTGAAAGAGCCTGTAGATGGCTTTCGCACTGTTGTAGAACGATGGTGGCCACAAAAAGGATGTGTGTGACGATCCATGGTGGAGATGAACTGGATGCTGTGGAAGAGCAAGAACAAGATGAAGGCTGAAGAGGCTTGCACAGGAGGGCTGCTGCGGACTGAAAGTGAGATCCAGGTGATTTCTCCTCCTTTTTATAGGAAATATAGGTTTTCCGCTAGGTCTCCTTTTGCATCCTCTAGGCATCTGCAGACATCCTAAATATCGAGATACGTCCCTATACGAACGTTTTTTCATTTTAATGCTTGTATGCGAGCTGCATCCGCTTCCATCCTTTCTAGACGTTCGTGCTACTAACGCTGCGTGTCTGTTCTGCATCCGTTTCGCTTCCTCCTGTGTCCCTTTTCCGCTGAGCGGATGCGAGTTGCGCGGATGTGCAGCGGATCGCCTAGCGGATATAGCGATGCATGAACAGATGACAACGGACGTCTAACGGTTGTCTCCTCTATGCGTAGCGGATTGTAGAACGGATGCGTTGGATACATTTTCCGCTCAAAGTTTTGTGCAGCTTCTAAACCTTTTGAGGGATGAAATGTCAGTAGACGGTTGCTGGACGGATAGAGAGTATGAAAAACGGTGCATGAGTACAGAACGGATGCATCGCGTTAACCAGCGGATGGCAAGTTGTTTTTTCTCCGTTAACCAGCGGATGGCAAGTGTTTCTCTCCGTTTTACATCCTCTTTCCATCTGTTGGTGCTGTGTGACAGGGGCTTTAGTTTTTTAATGTAACGGTACAACTTGAATCCACTAAATAATATTTAATTATATTAAAAAAGAATCAGTTTATAAGGAAAAAGCAAGCACAGTTCTTCAATTCAACTCTGTTAAGTCACTGATATCATTGCCCATTCATCCATTTTAAACAAATGAATATTTTTGCTATGCCATTTATGTAGTAGATTCACAGTGCTTTATACAACAATACTTTCCCTATATTTGGTATCTAATTCACATTTTAAACCACATTACTTTCTCTACACTATATTGACTAACTTGTAGATATTAAATCAGCACTGAATCATAATGGGACAAGCTCATATAAATATTTTATGTGAAAATGACCCTTCTATTGTTTTATGCTTACAGCAAAACAAAGCTTTAAAAACCCTCTTTTAAAACACTTTGACAACTCCAGTAAGCCTGAAAACAATTGTACTGAATGAGTCTGTTCTGAAATCATAAAAAACATACTTAAGACTCTTAAGCACTAATTTATTAATATGAGGTACTCCAACTCTTTATTCTCTTTATTCAACAGTTCTTGCAAAGAACACTATCCATCTTAGCAAAACTCTTTAATTGTCCATTTAAAAATATTGCTGGTTTAGAATAATACAAAACACATTTCAATATTCCTAGGACTTTGGCAGTTTTACAGTCTGCTAAAGCTGCAAAAGCACAATTAGATTTCACCTAATTGTGAAATCAAAAGTTGTTTTAATTGGATATACTATAATTCTCCAGTTTTAGGCAAACTAAACTCATATTGCAATAACTCACCTGGTTTAAACATTGGACCGACAATTCAATTGATCTAAACCAGGGGTGTCTCACGTTGTCACAGTCATGTCATGTGATATATCAGGACTTTACCCCCCTTCGCTAAACCAGGCATGGACGTAACCAGCACATGACACATCTGGCCCATGGGCCAGAGTTTGACAGCTCTGATCTAAACTTTAAGACTCATGGACTTCAACTCCCAGAATTCCTCAATCATCTGGCTGAATAATTCTGGAAGTTGAATCTACAAGTCTTAAAGTTGCCAAGTTTGGAGATCCCTGATTTAAAGTATTAGTATCTCTATGAGCTTATCCTTTTCAAAAGAAGTATCTACCTGACATTAGACTGACCTACAGTCCTATCAGGCTAATGTCATATGATCTAGGACTTTACTCAGAGACAATGAATGGACAGCTACTTTATCTGAGGTAGTCCAAGTGTCACGCCATAACAACCAACAAATGTACATAGTATATACATAAATACTACTACTACTGTATGTAAAATTAAAGAACAGCTGAGCCAAGTTTCATAAGAGGGTTTGCTGAAGTAGATTTTATCTTTGATTTATAGGTTGGTGAGGTTTTGCTCTTGGTTTTTCTTTTCTGAATTCCTTCCTCATTTTTCATGTGGTAATTGGTAAAAGTAATGTTGATGGCGTGTTGTTAATCTCTTTATCATGTCTCTGGGTATTGTTCTGAAATAAATCAGAAGACATTGATTTTAACCTCACCGCTGCAATATAAAATAAAAGGAATGCATCAGGCAACAGAAAATAGGTTGACAGTGTTGCTTTGTTTCAATGTATTTAAGCAAAAAATCTTATCTATTATGGCTCACTCATTCTTGTATATTAACTCCTAGACAGTAGAAATGCAAAAGCTGCTGTTTTAAATGGAGAAATAATCAGATAGTTATAAGAACCTACTGTTAAGTGAGATACTTTTGCTTCTTATAAAGTATTTATTGCTTCCAAATTGATATGCTAAAAAAGAAGAGCTGAGCCATGCAAAATGTCATTTTTTGTTCTTCTTCACCTTTATTATACAATATATCTAAATCTCGGGGTAGGGATATCATCTATTGATGAGGGGAACCAAGAAATGTATAATATTTCCAATTTCAGCTCATTTCATGAGCATATTCTTTATTTGTGTTCCTCCATATTTCTTTTTCATTTCAAGAACTGTTATAATTTCCAAGACTAACTGCTCATCATTCATAGTTTAAGGCAGGAGTTATTACCACCGGTTCACTGGGTGTGGCTTGGTTGGTGCGCTTTGTGCACCTGCACACACTTTGCATGTGCACGTGCATGAAACACACACTTTGTGCAGGCGCAGAAGTGTTTGTGCAGGTGCAGAGGCATTCTAACTCACTTCCTGCAAGCCTGCATGATCCTGGTCACTTCAGCAGCTGCCACGTAGCACTCTTCTGTGCCGTGCAAAATAGATGTGCTTCAAATTCAGAGGATAAAATATGGGAGCCTGGATGGGCAGGTGGGCCCAACAGCAGAGAGGCAGAGAGAACCGGTTCTGTCTCTGCTGCTCATCACTGCTACCGGCTCAGCAGAACTGGACCAAACTGGTAGAATACCACCACTGGTTTAAGGTCAACAAAATGTAGATTCTGGAAAATGTGTCACTAATATCCTAGACACATTGTGGCTTGATGAATTCAATGTGATCTACATAGGAATCAGAGGTGGTATTCAGTAGGTTCTGACCAGTTCTGGAGAACCAGTANCTACATAGGAATCAGAGGTGGTATTCAGTAGGTTCTGACCAGTTCTGGAGAACCAGTAGTGGAAATTTTGAGTAGTTTGGAGAACCGGCAAATCCCACCTCTTACTGGAGATTTTACACTATCCTTCCCCTGCCAGGCCCACCAAGCCACGCCCACAGAACTAATAGTAAAAAAAAATTGAAGCCCACCACTGATAGGAATCCCACTGAAGATCACCTAGAAGCTTCAACTGGTCTAGAATGCAGCAGTATAAGCAGTAATGAGTATGCCTTCTTATGCCCATGTACCACTTCTGCTTTGCAAACTACACTGATTGTCTTATTACTTCGGGATCTGGTTCAAGATTCTGGTTGTTATCTATGAAGTTCTATATTTCATAGGGTCTGATTATTTGAGGGAAACACCCACCCCTCCCCCCAGTTTGGCTGATTCAGTCCAGCAGGATGGGTATGCTATTGGTTCCTCCACTTAAGCAACATCATCTATCAGCCTTCTTTATAGTAGTGCCTGCCTTCTAGAATGGATTTTTCTGTAATTTCTTTGATTGTTGCGAACCATTCCAAGTCACTGGAAGTTTGGTTGCATATAAGTTACAGTGGTAATGCTAAAGGTATCCTTCTAATTTGGAAGGAAATAATCATGTTAATGTATGCATTTGAAGAGTCAGAAGATTAATGAGAGAAAAACTAGAAGTTAGGAAAAAAATGGAAAGGCTATGAAGGACTCTGCAAATCTGATCAATCTCCATTCCTATGAAAATTTGACCAATCAAGTCCAGCCATTCGTGCCTCAATCTACTACTTACACAGGGTGGGGGTGAGGGTGGGGGAGTAGAGTTGGAGCAGGGATGGAGATTTCAGATCTTTATTTAATTGAAATAAAGGTGCAGAAAAGAGAACACTGAGTGCACCTTCTCTAAGCCTTTCTCATATGTTGAATGTTGGTTTTTAGGCAATGCAACGTCTTGAGAAACAATTTATCTAAGTCTGATTTTTTTACAGGTGTTTTCTCTCCTGCTGTTTCAACGTGTAATTAAACTAGGGCACCATGGCAGCTGCAAGCCTTCTTGACCCTCAGCCACAGGATGGGCTGTTGGAGCACTTGACATGAAGAGCATGTGGTAGTGGCAGAGGATCCTGCCTGGATGATTAGAAATACATTTTATAATTGGGGTGACCTGGAATTAGGAAGATTTTTCTACAAATGGTAAAAAAAAAATGGATTCCAAGTGTTCAGAGAGAAAGAAGAAAAGCAACTAGCCTTAAATCAGGAAAGGTAAATACCAAGATTGAAGGGATGCAGAAAGATAGCAGCATTCTACATCATAAAAGAAAGAAAGAAAGAAAGAAAGAAAGAAAGAAAGAAAGAAAGAAAGAAAGAAAGAAAGAAGGGTATCTTCTTAAATATATATTAAAAAGACCATTCAGGAAGGAAGGAAGGAAAGAAGGAAGGGAGGATTTCTGATATTCCCTACTAGCTTCTCACAAGGAAACTCAAGGGGGAAGCTGGCAGGAAGTCAAAAGTTGCTCCTGGACCCACTACTTTTTTGCCCACCAGCAATCATTCTGTTTCTCTGTTTAGCAAAGGAAATATTTATTTTATTTTATTTTGTCAAGTGATTAATAGATAACAGGTATAAATAAAAAACATAGTTATGAATACATGGATAAATATAAGAAAAATAAAAAAAATGAAAGAAACAATAGGACAGGGATGGTAGGCATGTTGGTATGCTTATGCATGCCCCCTACAGACCTCTTAGGAAAGGGGTGAGATCAATAGTAGACAGTCTAAGGTTAAAGTTTATGGGGTTTAGGGAAGAAACCACAGAGTCAGGTAGAATATTCCAGACATTGACCACTCTGTTGCTGAAGTCATATTTCCTGCAATGTGTGTGGTGTGTCTCATTGTGGTTTACCAGTTATCTGTATCTATTATGTGCTCTTGTATTGTTAGTTGGAGCTGAAGTATTCATTGACAGGTAGGACATTTCAATATATAATTTTATTGACTATTACTTAGATCGAACCGAAGGGCATAGTTCTCGGTTGTCTAAGTTCCAAAATTTCAAGTCTGGTGGCATAAGGTATTCTGCTAGAAGTAGAGGAGTGGAGAACTCTTCTTGTGAAATATTTCTGGATTTTCTCAATTATATTAATATCAGAATGTAATGCGCGGGTTTCCAGACTGATGAGCTGTATTCATCTAACAAATGTTTTGTTATGCTCTATTTATAGATGTGATGATTACCAGAGAAAAAGCTACACAGGATTATTAGGTTTACAAAATCTTAATGCCTTTGGCTATGTAATTACTGTGAGCTCTAGCACTTAGATCATTTGAGATGAGTATCCAAGGTCCTTGACAAAGTTTGGGTCATCAACAAGGTTCTTGACTATTCAGCTTGTATTTATTTTCTGATTTTTTTGCAAATATGTAAGACAGCAGCATTTATTTGTTTGAGATTTGAAGTTGTTATTTGTTTGACCATTCTGACGCATAGCGAGTCTTTTTGAAGTCGTAGCAGTATTGCTCGCTCGGTGCTTGAATAGCTACGATCATTCACGGTAGAGAAGAACAACAGCTGTTGCTCTTGATATGATCACAGAGGTCATTTATGTAGAGTATGAAGAGAGTTGGTCCTAAAACACTGCCTTGCCTTGGGGGACACCACTGTTGACAGGTACAGGATTTGGCACTCCCAGTTTTGACCATTTGTTGTCTGTTTGACAGGAATGCTTCTATCCAGTTATGTCGGTTTCCAGAGATACCATAAGATTTTAATTTTAGGAGTAAATGATGATGCAATGGGACATGGGCTGCCTTGATGTGATAAATACAGGCATAAATAGATTACCAATATCAGAGAAGGAAGAATATATTAAGAAATGCTTCTTTTGAGGACAGGCAAACATTTGGAGGCTTAAGAAAATAAGCCTTAAGAGGAAAGATAGTTAGGTTCTAGCTAATTGTCACACACCAACTATGGTTCTGCAAGGACTCAGAAGTTTGTGACTAAAAGTTTCTCCTGTTGTGAAGAAGGGGATGTAAGAAACAATGACTTTCTCTTTCCCTCCCCTCTCTATGGAGAAATGGCAGAGAAAGTGATGTTAATGGTCGTATCCCAGATATAATTTTGGGCCTTTGCTGAATGCAGCTTCTTACTCTGGTTGTCCAGAATCACCATCGAACCCGAGTGTATGTTAGCATGGTGCAAAGAACACTGCTGTGCCTCAAATCACTGAAATGGATGTCATTATAACATTTAAAAATGGGTCAGCTGCTGGTCACCTTGATGGAAATGTTTTTGTGGTATGGACAGTGAAGTTCAGTAGAGCATGGTGGATTCTATTTTGCTGTGTGGAACCACACTAAAGTGACACTTTGTGCACTTCCATGTTCCCTTTTGTGCAGGCATGCTTTTTTAGCATTTAAAAAATGGGGGGCGTCACAAGCTAGACTAACATTAGAAAAGAAACTTCGATCCTTGAACTGTTAAAGCTGCCTTTGCCTACTGGAAGATTTAATATAGTTGTTTCAGAGCCTAGCATGGGTAGTCTCCATCTTCATCTCTGGGTGGACATTTCAAGAGGACATAGCAGCTTCAAGGTGGCTGCTTTGCTAGTTCCAGGACATTTTCAAACTGCTAAAAAAAAGCAGGTTTTTTTTGTCTTTTTTTTTGTCTAAAAAAAAGTCTTTGTATGATCCAGGATTAATTTATTCTTCTTGAAGAACAATAAATCTCCAGATGCATAATTCAAAAGCATTTTATTTCTCTTATTCTACATCCAGCTTTCACAGACAAATTTCTCATTGCCTTATTCCATAGGATCTCTCTCTCTCTCTCTCTCTCTCTCTCTCTCTCTCTCTCCCTCNCTCTCTCTCTCTCTCTCTCTCTCCCTCCCTCCCTCCCTCCCCCCCCTCTCTCTTTTGTTTTGTTTTACAGCACATTGTTCTTTTTCTTTGCCTGAATTTAAGGGAAAAAACTGTCTGGTATCTTCTTCTCAGTCCATTCTTAAGTTTTTTAAGCCTGCAGACTCATATTCCTTTCGTTTTCTTAATGCACAATATTAACTCAAATTCTTCGCTTTTCATTTTTTATGACAAGCACCTCTAAAACTTCTTTATTTTCAGCCAGGAAAGCTATGTCATCTGCATATCATTTCAGATTTTGATTCCAGAGTTTGCTTCTTCCAATCTGGTCATTCTTATAGCAAGTTTGCTTTAAGTAAAGCAGCTTCAGGAATAATCTGCACCCTTTTCTACTTGATATCACTGTGCTCTTGAATTCAGCTCTTATGGTAGCTATGTGTTCATTTTAAACATGATTCAGAAAAAAATAATCAAATGTTCTGACATCCTTTTTAGTTTCAGTTATCTTCCATGTTCTAGGAGGATCTACATAACTAAAAGCTTTGGTGTAGTCAGGGAAACGAAGCTAAACCTCTTTCTTATATTTTCTTGTTCTTCTTATCCATCAAGTATTAGTTGGTTGATCTCACAGAGAATCAGTTTTGATTGTAGTGAGATATACCTACCCAAAATAAACATAATTTGTGTCCTTCTGCTTTTCTTGAAACCTATGTATCCATTTGACATACCTGTCTCTTTGAAGAGGTCCTTTTGATCAGAGGTGATATTCAGCAGGTTCTGACCAGTTCTAGAGAACCGGTAGCGGAAATTTTAAGTAGTTTGGAGAATCGGCAAATGCCACCTCTGAGTGGCCCTGCTCCCATTTATTCTCTGCCTCCCATGTCCCAGCTGATCAGCTGTGTCTTCTTTTGTTGCCCTGCACAGGAGAATGGAGCTGGAAAGCAGGTTAGTGGGGTGGGGAGGGAATGGGATTTTGCAGTAATCTTCCCCCAGGTGTGGGGAAGGAATGGGGATTTTACTGTATCCTTCCCCTGCCATGCCCACCAAGCCATACCATGCCCACCAAGCCATGCCCACAGAACTGGTGGTAGAAAAATTTGAATCCCACCACTGCTTTTGATGCTTTTACCCATCCAATCTGCTCAGGCAGGATGGACATGCATTGAGCCCTGTTGGCCAAATAATTTGGTGGGATCTAGAAAACATGCCTTTTCTGCGCCAGTGTTTGTGGATCATTCTCCCTCCACCCTGCTGGTTTTTCACAAAATTTTGTAGACCTGGTTTTGTGCCTGGGCTTGGGGCCTCAGTTGTCTGCAAAGACTCACATCTTGTTTATGCTAGTGATTTGTATTGATGTTGCTCAGCTGCTGTGTATTTTAACTTCCGTCATGTGTATAACTATAAATCAAACACCATCTTCAGTGCACATCATTACCATGAAAATAAACACAAGCACATATCCTTCATCTCCACACATTGAACTGAAAACATGCAACACCACATCAACACAGGACTATACAGTAGAATTCAACAGAGCTACTGCCCTGGGATAGAAGCTGTTTTTCAGCCTATTTGTGCTTGTTTTTAATATTCTGTACTGTCTGCCAGATGGTAATAGTTAAAAAAAAAAGGGTGCCCTGGACGAGATGGATCTTTGAGAATGTTTTGAACTTTCTTAAGGCAGCGGGAGCTATAAAGCTCTTCCAAAGAGAGGAGAGGGCAACCAATGATCTTTTGGGCAACAAAATTAACCCTCTGGAGTGTTTTCCTATCTGCCACTGTGCATTTGGCAAACCATACAGAGGTGCAGTAAGTTAAGATACTCTCTATGGTACAGCAGTAGAAGGTCACCAGCAGTTTTTCATTCAGTGGTTGTTTTCTGAGAAGTCTCAGGTAGTATAATCTCTGCTGGCCCTTTTGACCAGTGCTACAATGTGGGCACCCCAGGACAGGTTCTCTTTTATAACTTTCTTAAGTTTTAAGAAACTTAAAACTGGTCACTTGCTCCACTTGATCTCCATTGATTTCCTGAATTATTGTATTTTGCATCAAACAAATCAATCTGTATACTATATTCTTTTGTTATGCCCAAACTCAAGCTTGGGATGAATTCAACCATTTTCTTTCTTCACCATTCATACAATGCCTAGTGATTCAGAACTGTGACTTTGGATGCCATCCAGTGCAACCCCGACATCTAGCTTTGTACTTCCCAAATTCCTGCTCTTGATTCCTGCTTCATTTTGACCTCCACATGCTCCTGATCAAATCTCTGGCTCATTCCTTGTTACTTTTCAGGCTATTATTGTGTGGTATTTGATTAGAGACAATCTGACCAAGATTACACCTCCTCCTTAGCCTCTAGTAAGCTGTAGGCATATGCACATTCTTTTTCATGCTTCTCCAACTCCTCCTCTCTTGCCTCCTTCTGCTGTCTGATGCCATCTCTCCAGACAAGCCTTCCTGATCATCCCAAAGGTAGGTTTTTTTAGGAGGCAACTAGACTTTCTTGTTTTTTTCTTTTGAAGATGTTTCACTTCTCATCCATGAAGCTCCTTCAGCTCTGATAGGATAGTGGGGAATGGAGGGTTTCATATTCCTTGCAGACAGCTGTGCCTCAAGGTTATAGATAAACCTCCAAGTGCTTCTACGATCCTTTAGAAGGATGCAAATGACCAGCTCTCTGCATGGAATATAAATCTCTCCATTCCTCATTATCCTGTCAGAGCTGAAGAAGTTTCTTGGATGAGAAGTGAAACATGTTCAAAAGGAAAAATAAAAAAGTCCAGTTGCCTCTTGAAAAGAACCTTTGGGACCACCATGACATGGATGACTGAGAATCTCCACAGACTTCAAGCTTTCCTGATATTTTTACAAGCCTTGCTGCCCACATATTGCTCCTAAACACTCTACTCCTTCTTCAGTGTTTGCTTATTCCCATCCAGAATTTCTTCAAGCCTCTCTCCCAAGCACCTGCATCACACTGACACTTAGCCTGCCAGTGGACATTTACTCCCTTCACTGAAGCCAGGACATGAGATCCTTCTTGTAGGTGTGTTCTCCTCCCTCATTCCTGCAGAGCTTGAATTGCCCTCAATCCCATTATGTGTGATGGTTGGTTGCACTATTCTCCTTTCAATCTTTTCGGAAAGGGTGAACCCAACAGGAATTTAAGGCACCTGATGAGTCCAGACATCATGGCATAGTGGCATTCTTAGTGGAAATTGGGAGGAAAGGGTTTATTAGTAGTATCTCTTTTCAATCTTAAAATTTTTCAATCATTTATTTTTTTAAGTCAATTAATAACTGAATAATTTATCAACTGTTGCATTATGTTCAGAATTGTTACATTAGAACATTGATTACTGTCCTGCTCAGATTTCAAACAAATAAGGCACCAGCAGTTGCTAAATAGAACTGCAAGACAGTAAAGGCCCAGTCCCACTGCACTTATGGATGCAAAGAGGATGTAAAACGTTAAAAAAAGCTTTCCATCCATTGGAAAACGCTATGCATCATTGTGTCTATCACGGATACGTGTCTTCATATCTCGTATCCATCGAGCGATCCATCCACATTGCTCAATTTGTCATCCACACAGAATTTTGAGCTGCACAAAACTTGCGACACGGATGAACTTTCCGCTGCCTATGATGTACATCCTGCCGACATATACCGGGCCAAAACAAACTTCTCATGTCCAATCATGTATCCGTTAACGTCCACGTATTCCTCTCATGCATCCTTGGCCATCCCTCAACTCACATTCCGCTGCAGCTGAAAATGAAGAGGGGAAACAAAATGTACACGGAACCGTCTACACAGCATTAGCTAGCACAGAATGAAAAGGATGTAAGCATATGATCTCAATATATAAATATTCCAAATGACAAAAACGTTTGTATCTGGATGTTATCTCTATATTAGATGTCGAGTATGTCTAGCAGTATGTAGAATGACACCTAGTCGGCCACAACCGATATTTTTCTAGTAAAAAAGGGGGAGAAATCATCTGATCGCTCGGAGATGTGGGACCCAAGTTCCCACTTATAGGTTTGCAACTTGGAGGTTTATCTGTGCCCACAGACATATCCTTATTTACCCTATATGCCCACAAGCGATGGCAAAGGCTTACACCATTTTTTCAAATTTTCCCCGACCACTTTATTAAAGTGAAACAAATAATGAACCCAAGTAAACGAAGTGCTTAAGCCAAAGATAACCTTTGTTTAACTTTCATAGGTAAACTTTTGACTTTTATTGAAATCAAGCAAAATGAAACCAAGTAACTGCTTTAAGTGTCTTAAGCCAAGATACTTTATCTAAAAAATTAAACGAACTCAGTCTCTTGAGGAATATTCTGAGTCAGGAATAGATATCTCTGCGTGCGTTGCTGCATCCTTTTATATCCCCCGGAGTGACACCAATTCATACTCCCTGCATGCGCATGTTGACGCTTTGCATCCGATCTAACATCCGCGCGTCATCCCCTTTGTTTGCTATTAGGCGTACGTGATTGCATCCACTTTATAGCGCTATCATGCCGCCCCTTCTCTAGCTTGTGTCCGCTTTGAAATTCTCCCCCGGAACCCCTTTGGAGGTGTCCATCTGCTTCCATCCACTTGCCATCTGCTAGTGCTTCCGTGAACATCCGTTATAACAATCCCGCTACCTACTACCCAAGTCCATCGTTTTTTCCGTTCTCAGTTTATGGCAAATTTTTCACCACTTTTTGGAGTGGATGAAAACGGATGGAGCCACCCCCGAAATTTTGCTTGTCCGCTGTGTCCTTTCTGCATATGTTTTGCGTCCATCGGCCAGTGGGACATAGCCTAAAGAATTGTGTTGTTGGCTTGGATTGCTACACAATGTTCTTTTAAACGTTTTCAGGGAATGGCAGTTTTTGTCCATCATCTGAAACATTATTTGATGACATAAAGCATTGGGGGACAGAGTATTCAAACAATCCCCAGAACCAGATCAATGGGGTAATTTGATAGGAATTGTAAGATAGGGTTTATTTGTTGTATTTTCATAGCTTTTATGAATTGATTTTTGTGTGTTACCCATGACTCACAATAAACAATTTGTGTATTATGGGAATAGACAGAAAATCATTTTTTCTTTATTTGTCATTCTTCTAACATAAAATGGCCAGAGGAGAGGATCTTAGTTTTTTTTTTTTTTTGAATATGCGTNTTTTTTTTTTTTTTGAATATGCGTAATGACTAATAATAATAATATCAGGCAGCATTTGTTAGGATGACAATATATGACTCAGTTGCTCTAGTTATTTCCAAAGGATCGGAACTGATATCGACTTAGGTCATAATAACATGAAAAAAATCCAGCTGAAGGAATGTTTTCCATGAAAGGAAATAAGAAGCAAAACAGGTGTGATTTATGCTTAACCCAGTTATTTTTACATCCTTCGGCCTCCTTCCAAAATTCAAAGAAATTGTGGAGGGAGGCTGAAAGTATGGCCCTCTACGGGGACATAAGTCATTTGAGGAATGGTGATGGTGGCAAGGCTTATCCAGAGATTTCAGATGGTAAGAGCTCTGGGGACAGAATACTTGAAAGACTTATATATTGCCAATTGCACTGGGAGATCTTTTTTTATTATATAACCCCTTTAATAAAAACATCCTCAGGGCAGTCAGATTTGTTTTATTTGAATTATTTATTTCCTGACTTTAAAATATGCCCATGTCCCTAAATGTAACATTTTGTCTCATAGCGTACAAATTCAGCAAAGGTTAATAAGCTAATATAAGACAAGACATGTATCTTGGTGTCCTATTGTCTATCTTTGAAAAACATTAAAATAAGAAATAATTTTATGAATTTGTTTTACCTTCTGCAACCAAATGTCTGTCTATATGTCTGTCTCTCTATCATACTAGTCCTACATGGTTTTTCCATCTTTTTCCCCAGGTTTCAGCCCAGAAATAAATTCAAGCTTCTGGCTTTCTCCAATATAGTCTTAAATAAGAGATCGCTGAGCCTTTACCCACTCAAAAGGCAGGTGCCAACAATTATTTGGAACCAGCACATCAGGAAGTTGGCCTTCTCTCCTATGAATCCCCTTCTTTCTGGGAGTTATATTTCCATATGTACATATAGCAGGGAGCCCCGAAGATCCTGATTTATGGCATGTAGACAAAACACAAACACCAGCACTTTTCTGGAAACCTGGCAAAGACATAACCATATATATTCCATTTTGGGTAAGTAGTTAAATATTACATGACTATGAGCAAACAAGACAAGACTTAAGCAAGCAGATGTTTAAATGAATAATTAAATATATGACTTTCTTTTAAAGCAGTTTGATAAATTGTGATGTTTGCTGTTGCTATATTCCACACCTATTGCCTTCTTCCAAGCCTTTGGGATAGATGACTAATGTTCTGTTGTCTTTTCTGGGTTTATTTTCTTTGACATTGTTGTTTGCTTGTGTTTATGCTATATTCTTTTTCCTGCCATTCTTTGTTTTTTAATGTTTTAACAATTATAATTCATCCTCCAATCTTTCTGGGAATTGGGTGGCCTATACATTTAATATAGTAAAATTTAATAAATTATTAAGATTGGAACTTTCTTTAATTTACAAAATATCTTTTAGTCTTCTAAATGATTTGAAAACAGTGCTTCTTTTCAAAATACAATTATTAATCTATGTATGTATTCTCAGGGGAAAACATAAACACATTTATTGCCTATTCTTCATGATTTTGAAATAGTGAGCTTAAAAGCATCAAGAGTATTCTGATCCATTTTATTGACCTTGGGCTACATGTTAGTTTAACTATAAATAATAACCTATTCTTTTACCAATCATGCCAGTAAAAGCCAACATATTTTACATTCAGGTATTGTTCAATAAGCAGTTCTCCATTGTGCTGTTATTTGATTCCAATTGTCATTCTTAAGTTCCAGTCAGATCCATTATGCATTAAGTTGAAAAGAACTCCAAAAATTTGTCACCATCCATCCAAACATTCCAAATGGTTTTTTTTTTAAGGCCAGGATATTTCTCTATCAAGAACTAGGGTTCAGTCCAGAAATAAATGCAAGGTTCTAGCCTTCACTAATTTAATCTTAAATAAGAGATTGCTGAGTCCTTGCCCACTCAAAAGGCAGATGTCAGGATACTTCCAAACCAAATTCTGTTATTTCTCTGAATAATCAAAAGTAGGATGGAGTGAGGCTTTGAAAGAATGCTTCACTTTGACAAACCTTCACTTGGTTTCACAAAGCTGCATCATTCCTCTCTCTTTTAAAGGTTAAGCAAGTTCCATATAGCTTTGCTTGCATTGTATGATAACTAAGGGAAGCCTCTAAAACAGAGTAACACAAGACAATCTAGTTATTTTGGTTCACTGTTACAAGTGAGAAAACTAAATGCCTCCAAGCTGGATGCCTTCAGTGAACATTGCACAATTGCCCATGGTGTGAGGGGAAGTTGGCCAACTGCTAGGTAACTGATAGGTTGTTAAGACCACACTTGGAATATTGCACCCAGTTTTGTTCTCCACAATATAAAAAAAGATGTTGAGATTCTAGGAATAATGCAGAGAAGAGCAACAAAGTTGATTAGGGGGCTGGAAGCTAAAACATATAAAGAATGGTTGCAAGAATTGGGTATGTCTATTTTAATAAAAAGGATTAGGGATGACATGATAGCCGTGTTCCAATATCTAAGGAGCTGCCACAAAGAAGAGAAAGTCAGCCTATTCTCCAAAGCACCTGAAGGAAGGACAAGAAGCAATAGGTGGAAACTAATCAAGGAGAGAAACAACTTAGAACTAAGGAGAAATTTCCTGACAGTTAGAACAATTAATCAGTGGAACAACTTGCCTCCAGAAATTGTGGGTGCTCCAACACTGGAAGTTTTAAAGAAGAGATTGGACAATCATCTCTCTAAAATGGTATAGGGTTTTCTGCTTGAGCACGTACTTGGACTAGAAAACTTCCAAGGTGACTTCCAATTCTTCTTTGGTCTGTTCTGCTCTCTGATAGATCCCTTGATGTTTTCTCCACCAGGTAGTTTTGGTGAAAGCTTCAGGCAACAACAGAGCATAGGCAGAAAATGGCTCACCTTGTGTAACTCTAGCACTGTGATAGAGGCATTATTGATTTTTTTATCAAAATTTTTGGCTTAAAGCAGCCTGAAGGCCCTATACAGGAATCTAGAAAAGATGTTGATGCCTCCTTAGTTCCTACTAAAGGAAGCAGTCTAGGGGAGAAAAAGGGTCCTCCAAGTACATACCAAAAGTATTGCATCACTTGATTTATTATCTGTACTATAAGCAATTCTGGACAATATAGCAAAGGTGGACAGCCTGGAGCCACCTCAGAACATGCTGGAGCTCTTCCTGCTAGGAGGTTTCACTGCACACAGTGTGCAATCCCAAAGGTGATCAACCTGGAAAAGGTCCTACAACTCTTGGGAAGCAGTTTGAATTGCTACCTGTATTGCTTTAGAAGGCAAATGTAAACATTCCTGAACTTCAGCAGAGTGAAATACATCAGGGGTTACCAACCTTTTGGAGCTCAGGGACTACCAAACTCATAATTTTAAATCCCGGGGACCACTAATATGAAATTTGATTAATGGTGGCTTGCTGACATTGGAGAGAGAGATAGATAGAGATAGAGATAGAGATAGAGATAGAGATAGAGATAGAGATAGAGATAGAGATAGAGATTAAGGAGGATTTAGAGAGTGGGGGGGGGGAAGGGGAGAGAGAGAGAGAGAATTTTGAGTCTACAGCCCCTTCTCTCTCTCTCTCACAACCCAACACACACAGCAAACGACCGAAGGGTGGGATTTAATTTGCTTAACACGGTTCTGTTGGGCCATGGCGCCTTAATTTCGTGGAAGTTTGTGGGCTTGAATAGGTCATGTTGACTGGCTGGTGCATGGCTTTGTATGTAAATAATTATAAATATTCATGTAAAATATTGTTTTTTTATATAAAATAAAGAAACAACTTTTACCCAAAATCAGGCAAAGCAGATAGGCAGATTGGCAAGTTGCTCACAGAATCACATATTTCATCAGAGATCTATCTTTTTCTGGCATCAGCTACCTGAGTCTGTCACATAAAGAGTTTGCTAACAAGCAAACTCAAACTCCACAAAATTAACTTCACAACATGTTATGTAGATATTGATTTTTTTGTTTAAAAAAGAGCAACTTTTACCCAAAATCAGGGCAAAGCAGACGGCAGATTGAATTGCTCACAAGAAAACAGAGATTCATGTAGATATCTATCTAATTTGCTTTTAGCTACCTGAGTCTGCACTGACAATAGAAGCTTCAGTCCTCAGGGAGGTTTGGTCTGCTTAAAAGCAGAGCCGAAAATCTAAAGATTAGCTAGAAAGGTTTCCTGCTTTCTAGCTAATCTAAAATCTCCCAGCAGAGCACAGAACAGCTGAATGGCGTCGAGAAAAAAAAAAAGAAAAAGGAAAAATAGCAACTTAGCAGGCTAAGTTATCCAGGTAAGGAGTGGAGTGGGTGGGGAGGGTTCCCTCCAGCCATGTGGGTGGCGCAGCCTTGTGTTCCTATGCAGCCTGGATTAATTGCTTTGGAAAGGTGCTCTGGGGGTGACATTTCTCTGCAGAGCACCAAAATTTTCTTGCGGACCATCAATGGGACACAGCCCACTGGTTGGTGACACATGACATAGAGTCTCCCATCGTCCAGTCAGTGAGCTTGACAGCAGCCTTGCCCGGATTTCTTCAGGTGCAGCTTGCCATACCAGATGTGCATGTGCTTCCACCATCCAAGGAGTACATCTGAAGTGTAGGCCCAAGGGTTCTCTGCCTTCTCTCCTCCAAGGCTGCCTACTTTTTCTTGGTGTCGGATAGAGCCTGTGGCCCTTCCTCCACAGGTACTGCGTTCTCCGCTCAGCCATTCCAGCACCTGCCTCCTCATGGTCTTTGGAAATGCAGTACTGCTTCCTCTTCCCTTCTCCTTGCCTTGCCTCTTCTTCCCTCTGGCAGGGCCTTCGGGCCTTCAGCAGCCAGCAGCCTTGGGGCTTGGTCCATCACAGCAGCAGCAGCAGCAGGAGGAAAGCACACCAGCAGCAGGAGAAGCACCACCCAGCAGCAGGAGAAGCACCAACAGCAGCAGGAGAAGCACCACCAGCACCAGCAGCTTCAGAGTCAGCGGCCAGGGGGTGGGATGGTGGTTCTGTCCTTCTTGCGCCAAGGGCTGGCAGAGTAGGCATTAGCTTCTCTTCTTCCCCATGGTGTTCTCTCAAAGATGTCTCTGGCAGCAGGTCTTTCCTCTGAATGCTTGACTGCTTGTGAGCTGCATCCTTTTATATCCACGGAGCTTTACGCAATTCACATCCCCGCATGCGCAGTAAACGCTTTGCATCCGCTAGGCATCCTGCTATGCATCCTGTAGGCGTCCGTGATGCATCACGTCATCTGCTGTGCATCCGCGTTCTTCGCGCTCACACTCCGCTTCGCTATTCTCCCCCAGAAGCCCTGCGGATGTGTCATCTTCTTCCATTCCACTTTCATCCGCTAGGCTTCTATGAACCCTGCTTTACATCCCCGCTACATCCTCCCACGTCCTTTCTTTTCCGTTGTTTTCTGTTCTGTTTATGCAAATTTGGGGCACTTTTGAGAGTGGATAACAACGGATGGAGCCACCCCTGAAATTTTGCTCATCCCCTGTGTCCTTTTTGCATACGTTTTCCCTCCGTCAGCCAGTGTGACCTAGCCTTTACTCTACATGAAACAATTCTCTCTCAATCCAGCTAACCTCTCTGTAGTTGTTGTTGGGTGAAAATAGGAGGAAGAAGGGAGCATTTGATCTGTTCTTGAGATTTTTTATGAAGAAATAAAGTTGGGGGGAAAGTTTAATAAAATAAAATACAAGCAAAAGAAACTAAAGGACCTCTCAAGTTGACATAAAATTGTCAAATGTTGCATTTGAAAGCAAGTATCAGTAAAGATTCAATGCTAGAATGAAACTCATTGATAATTGCATGTTTCACAATTTCCTGTCTTGATATTCTCCTGTCCTGGGATGCCAACTATTTTTACTTCAAACTGGCATGTAGTGGATGGTTTTTCAGAAACATTGGTACACAAATACTGAAATGTATTTGCTTATAATTGCCTTCTTGGTGGTTGGGGGGGGGAGTCAGAGAAGAGGGAAGTAATTCAATTCAAAGTTTTATAGTTTTTTAATACTTATATTTTTCATTTGACCCAATAAATTATGGCGTATCAATTTCAGAAACTGATTTTGTGCCCTGACAGGCAAAAGAAGCAAATTGATTCTGGCTGTCAAATAATAAACAACTTGAGGATGCCAGAAGCAGCCATTTTTCCTTCTAAATGTCATTTAGTGGGAAATGTAAAAATAAAATGGCAATTACTATGACAATGTCAAATAAGAGCCATGGGCTGTCAAGAAAAAGCTGTTCTTTACTGGTTGTAATTGATTTCAGTAAGACCATACATGCAGTAACAGCTTATTGACTCACTTACTAACTTGAAATCAAGAGCGCTATGAACACTTAAAGACACAATAGTTATATGACCCCAGTGTCCTGAAGTGTGCATTATTTTTCATGCACCAACTATCACTGTCCTAAGGACTTACTCCTTTTAAAAGGTGTGATCTGTATCTATTCGGTGTGGCATTTTCTATTTGGTAACATAAACTACAACTGCAAATACAGTTTCTCTTGAGCAGAAGCTCAACTGCTTAGTTGAGAAGAAGACTAACTGCTTAGAGATTCCTTGAAATATTGAAATAATGCATTATAAAACTAGAACGCAAATTGTTTGCAATATACAGAAGTACACTTATGGGCAAATCTGACTTCATTTCACTACAGTAGTAGTAAGAGGCAGAATCAATCTTTCAGTAAAGTCATAGTCTCCATTTGCAACTCTAATACTGAACATAGTATAAAAGAGCCTCCAGTTCTTTGCTCAAAGCAATGCAAATGTTTTATTAGGTATAACAATGTGTAGGAACAATTGTACCCAAACGAGGATAATGTCAAATCAACACACAAATGGTACAGCATACCATTGTAATTTTAATTTAAACTGGTTAATAGCTGTCAGGAATTCCATAACTTATCTGGTTTACAGAAACAGCTCTGAACAATCTTTGGGCATTCTAATATTCTATTAAATAAATAATCAGATGTGTTCTAGAAACTGGTCAGTGGAATTTGCATTCCAGGCAAATCCTGAATTTATGACCCATAGATGCCTAGCGTTGTTTTGGTCAACATCAAACAGTTTCCATCTGGACTGTACATTTCTGGCATATAACAAACATAGAACAGAATAGAATAACAGAGTTGGAAGGGACCTTCTAGGTTTTCTAGTCCAACTCCCTGCTCAAGCATACTATTTGAGACAAATACATAAGAATAGATGCATGACACTAGGCAGCAAAGAATTCTAAAGAAAAGGACTTTTAAACTAAATGTTTAAAAGGTGAGGAGATAAAGTCTCAAGTCCCATACTGTATACAGTGATAGTCTAGAATAGGAGTGGGCAATTAATTTTCCCAAGAGTCCACAAGAGAAACTGAGGCTGTTGTGGAGGGCCGAACCAATAAGGGCTGTGAAAGTGAATAAAACATGTATGCATGCATAGATACCCCCTCACCTTTTTATGATCATGTAATCCCTTAATTCGAGTAGAGACTGTATGGATCTACCCTAATTCGAGTAGAAAAAGTATGGATCTCCCCCTCACCTTTTTATGACCCCGAATCCCTTAATTCAAGTAGAGACTATATGGATCTGGCCAGATGCCCTTCCTGATAACATATGGAGTTCACACAGCAGATACAGCTATTGCTATCTAGGATTGAACTCTCAACCTTCCAAGTGAGAGATGAGCGTCTTCACCATTAGGCAAATTAAAAAAAGAAAAAAATTGCCTTCAAAATAAAAGTAATACACAAAAGCCAGACAGGAGCAACCAAAGGGATGGATGTGGCCCAGGGGCTGTAAAATGACTGGGTCTACTACAGAAGATTAGTGAGAAGGTTTAAACCTCTTTTTCCATTGTACCTGTAGGGTTGTTTTTTTGTTTTTGTTTTGGTAGATTTCTGTAAACACCCCCAAAATGAACTGTAGAAATTGTAAGTTTTACTATGGACCTAATAATCACCTTCAGCCTTCATAGGTTATATCTTTATTTAACCTAGCAGTGTAAAAATGATGTTTAATTAAATTATACTCTTTAAATCTGAGGTCTCCAAATCTGGCAACTTTAAGACGTGTGGACTTCAACTCCAAGAATTTCTCAGCCAGCTGAGGTCCACGCATTGAAGTCCACACATCTTAAAATTGCCAGGTTTGGGGACCCCTGCCTTAAATGAACTGCAAGGGGGTGCATATGAACACACACACCCCCCCCAAAAAAATCTATGCTGAAATGTTTTCGGGTTGGTGCAAGGGAAATGTGGAGTTGTGGATTTTAAACAAACCACTCTTATGAAAATGCCTCGTCAGATTGTTGCCAGAAGTGATGAATATCCATTGAAAAGTATAAAGATTAGTGGCCCAGTGTGAAGTTTGGAAGGTGCCAAGATGCAAATACATGTTAGTTTCAGGGGCCCTCCTGCCACCAGTTCTGAAGTTCCTAACAAGCAGAAGGGCTATAAGATGATTTTTGCTTTGAAGATGACAGTTGACTTGTTTTCAGTTAATAAAATCCTTTTATCTTTTCCTCATTAGTACGCTCATTGCCTCTCAATCCCAGAACCTATTAGTCACCAGCTGGCCACTGATGGCAAAACACCATATTACATCTTCCTTCCATGCTACTTCCACTAGCGACTGTGGTGTTTATTTATTTATTTTAAAGAAATACATTTCAGATGGAGCCAGCATATTGAAGCATATTCAAGCATATTCTAGAAGCAGAAGACATTATCTTATTTCTGAAATGTCAGATTTATTCACCCTGAGAAAAGCTTTAGGCATTTCCTCCAGACTTCATTAATAGGCGTTTGTCTTTTCCTTGAGTCAGGAGACAAGTATTTTGATAAATATTTTACATATATATTTTGTACTATCTACATGACCAAGCTTCACTTAGTTTCAGCAACAAGATTAGACAGGATTTCTATTCTTACAGCTTTATGTCGTAGTACTGTAGTAGTTCAGTGGTGAGATTCAAAAATTTTTACTACTAGTTCTGAGAGCATGGCTTGGTATGCGTGGCTGGTAGGCATGGCAGGGGAAGGATACTGTAAAATCCCCATTCTTTCCCCATTAACCTGCTTTCCAGCTCTGTTCTCCTGTACAGGGCAACAAAAGAAGACCCAGTCAATCAGCTGGGACTCAGGAAGCAGATGGGAGTGGGCCAGTCAGAGGTGGTATTTTCTGGTTCTCCAAACTACTCAAAATTTCTGCTACCGGTACTCTGAATCACTCAAAATTTCCATTACCAGTCTTCCAAAACTCGTCAAAACCTGCTGAATACCACCTCTGCCATAGTTCAGGGAAACAGTGACTTTTCCTACTCAAAACCATCTCCAGTGTGAACAATAATTGAACATAAAACATTCAATTGGTCTTCCAAACGCATGGAAAGATGGGACTGGTGGGTTCAGGACCCTCTTTCCCATCTCATCCCATGCCTCTTTTATATCCATCCATCCATCCATCATTATTGTTTATAAGATTAAGAAGAAATGTGCCTATTCTTCTCCTATTAGTCTTTAAAATTCAGATCTGTTCCAACTTCATTTTTGAGAGACCACAATTTTATTGAGTTTGTTAGACTTTTAAAGAAAGGCGAGTCTGTACAATCATTGTACATCCAATTTGCATCCTAGTCTGTAATTACTGGGATCCTATGCATTATACTCAGAAGTTCTCATAAAAGCCAGTAAGGCTTATTTATAATAATGTATCAATGTCTGTTTTTTTTTGACATAAAAGACTTATAAATTAAAAAATTAAAGTCTTATAAATTAAAAACAAAACAAAACAGGATTATACTTGCTTCTTCCTTCGAGCAACCCAACATAATTTAGACAGTTTAGACAAATTTGAATGAGATCTTTTCAGATGTAAGTGTATAGTTTTTTTAAAAAAAAAGATACCTAGGATTGCAATTTGGAGTTCCATGAATATTCTTAAGGGAAATACTAAGTTTTTTCTCCCTTGCTTTCTAAACTCTCTGCTCCATTTAGGGCAGGGGTATCAAACTTGCATCATCATGGTAATGTCACATGATGTGCCATGACTTTCTCCCCTTCGTTAAACCAGGCATGAGTGTGGCCAGCATGTGACACATCCGGCCCATGAGCTGCGAGTTTCACAGCCCTGGTTTAGGGCTCATCAGATATATGCTTCCCTACTTTTACTTCTTGAGTTCTTATGCAAAGGAGATTCATAATTAGCTATAATCTTTGGTTTAATTCTTGCCTCCTATTGCTTATTCTTCCTCTTCTCTCCCTCTAATAACGTTTTCAGAATGCAGATTTTTTCCATAAGAATAGTTTTACATTCCTAGTTTCTGCAGCAGATTAAATGCTCTTGAGGTGGACTCAACTCTTTGTGATGATTAAGGGCTCAGCCCTAGGAATGGTTTGTCATTACTTTCTTCTGCGGTTGGTATTTTTTTTTTTTTTTTAGTTTCCAGTCTANATTTTTTTTTTTTTTTTGAGTTTCCAGTCTAGCCACCAGCCCTGAGGTTTCCTGGTGGATTCACATCCAAATAGTAACCACCTTGTCTAGCTTTTAGACAAGGTTGGTTAGGATCTGTCACTGCTAAGAATACTTCTTTTTGACTTTATCTGATCTCAGATGTTGTGTAAGACACAGATAATAGAAAGGCCTCTTGAACTAGGGGGCAGGACATATGACATCGAAGCACAATTTGGTTGGTAAACAGTACTAGAGGCAAAGACAGGTTTAAAGAAGAGTAGAGTTAAAAAGCAGGATTTATACAAATTAGAATATGCACATGATTGGAAATAGCAACAAGGTGTCATATCATACGCCTGGTGATGCCATTAGGCTGTAACTATGGTATGAAGACTATAAACACAACAGAGTTTGGAATAAATAAAGGTTTTATGACTAAGTTGACTGTCATTTTCCTGGGAAACAGTGTTTTTAATGTCTAATTTCCAAATATGAGTAGCTGAGCCATTGCACTGCTTTCTTTGGGAAGGAACATTGGCCAACATGAAATCTCCTATACATATACAAAAAAAGCTATGGTAAACTACTTCATATTGTCACAAAAAAGAGGGAGTCAACCTATTATCCAAAGCACCTGATGGCAAAATAAGCAACAATGGATGGAAACTAATCAAGGAGACAAGCAATCTGGAATTAAAGAGAAATATTCTAACAATGATGACAATTAACTAGTGGCCTTCAGAAGTTGTGGGTGCTCCATCACTGGAGGATTTTAAGAAATAACTGGACAGCCATTTGTCTGAAATAGTATAGAGTCTCCTGGTTATGCAGGGAGTAAGACTAGAAGATTCCCAACTCTATTATTCTGCTATATCATTACAAAGAAATATCTGGAATCAGTTACTAGGAATCAAGCTCAATTTATCATCATATATTTACTACGATAAAGTACGGTAAAGTAGATAGAAAAGTCAAATGGTGGATGTTGCAAGTATGTGTGACACAAATTTGATTTTAGAAAGAAATAGTAATTAATTTAGAATCTGATAAGAACTAAAATCATCCTTAGAAGTTCTAATTACCACCTGATATCTGCATTACTTTGATAGAGCTGTTTTATTGGGTTGCTACAAAAACTGAAACCAATTTTAGGAAATCAATTAATTTCTGAGGCTTCTTTCGGAATTTTATCAAGTTATCAGTTTCCATAACAGTATTCCTTTTTCATCTGTTTTACAAATTCCTTTTTGCTTCAAAGAATGGATATTGTAATTCTGCATACATACAGTACCTGCTGATAACATAATTATGAAAATATGATAACTTCTTGGTTCTCTCATGCTCAAATGGTCTGCTTGGAAAACTAAAAAGAGGCAACAGAAGAAGATATTTGTAGCTCATGATTGAACTATAGAGTCCTTGTTTCTCTCTTTGGTTATTTGATTTCTTGCAGACATTTCATTACCAAAGGAGATAAACTCATCAGTGAAAGAAAAGATGCTCTCTTATTATACACTAGTGGCTTGCCCTGCCAGTGTTGGTCATCTTTTAGCTATACAGTTTGAGATGTATACCTTTTGAATGGTGTGGGAGTAGGAATGGATTTCCAGAGGAAACATTGCAGAATACAGGAACCAGGGCTCTACTCAGGTGACCCTGAGGACACAGGTAATCTTCCCAATGCTTCAGTGACCCTCTAAAAGGATGCAAATTATCAGTTGTCTTCAAAGAATATAATTCCTTCCATTTCCCACTATCCTGTCAGAGCTGAAGAAGTTTCTTGTTTGAGAAGCAAAACATCTTCAAAAGAAAAAAAGAAAGTCCAGTTGCCTCCTGAAAATGCACCTTTGGGACAACCATGACCTGGATGACTGAGAATCTACATGTTGGTGGTAGTGTTCTTAGTGGTTCATTGATTAAGCTGTTGTTTACTGTTAAATTATTTGTCTGAGTTGGTAGTTTCTTGATTGGGGTATTGTTTGCTTCTTGATTGTTGATTTATTCATTGTTTTATTGTTGGGTCTTGGTGTTAATCTCAGCTTATCTGGGTGTTTTATCAGCTTTAGGACTCTTTCTACCAGGTGTCTCACTGTTGCTGAATTTAAGATCTTCCCTTTTCCTCATTCATTTAAATGTCTGTATGTGATACTGAAGTGGTTGACTGTTACGAGTTGTAAAATGCAATTTATGATGAACGAGATAAAGTCACTTTGAAGGCCAAAATTTTAAAATAAATGAAGGAATAAACACTAAACATAGGCCCAAAGTTCAGCCTCTGATAAAATATCAGAGTGCTTACTTTCATTTGATTTTCTTCAGCTAATAGAATGATGGATAACTTCTCAGAGTGTTGTATTTCTTAAAGAAAGAATTATAGCCTGACTTTGATCCAGGAAGCCTGTCCAGAACATCTGAGGTTACATTGCTCTGTAGATGCTGGAATCAGCGTTTCATAAGGGAGGGATAAAAGGTATCATAAAGCATCTAAATCCTTACGTGTGGCCACATTTCTTGACAGTATTGATTCACGACAGAATTTTTCACTAAACCAGATCTTGAACAGGGTGTGCAGTTCCTCTGAAAGCATATGGGGATATATTTCTAGTATCCTGCAACTTCTAAGTAAGCTGAAACTGTCAAGTAGACAATCAAATTTTAGGAACATCAGGGTTATGCTTGCCAAAAAGAAACATAAACTTCTATGACCAGGTTCAGTGATACTCAAATATTCAGCAGCATTGTCGTGTACAATTTCCTTTCCACTTAATTAATTGGAATATTATCTTCTAGAGGATCAGCCTTTATTTATGCCTCAGTTATAAAGATTAAGATTTATTTGAGAGCCTGACAGGACAAATTAAGGTTTCCGGCTCAATAATTAAGATTGTATTCATTGCATACTGAAAACTTTCTTGAGGCAGTAAATATTATTTAGGAATAATAAAAAGGTTCTTATTTCTGAGATCCTGGGATAAATATGATGGTCACATAAATGATGAGTTGAAATAAAATTGATGCAACTTATAATTTAGAGAGGAAAAAAAACTTATTTCAAACTGATTTATCATTTCTTGCTAAGCAGTCCTTGGATTCCAAATATTTCTCCTTCCCTTACAGAAATTCAGAAGATCACCACTGTTTTATGATTCAAGATTGAAACTGAAAAATGAACTAGCATTTGCTTCAGTATGAATTTGTTCCTTGGTACTTCTAAGGAATAGCTTATTCTCCCTTAAATTGATATAATTCCATGGAAGCAAGTTAATATATGGGTTCCTCTTACCCACCCTGGGAATGTATCACATGCAAAACCAGGTTGAAAACTCCATATTGACAGATAAGAATATGGAAACCATCCTGCTGGATCCATTCAAGGCCTATCCTAGTCTAGCCTTCTGTTTCACATAGCAGTTATCCACATGCCCATGAGTTGCTGATAAGTAGGAGATCGAAATGGACCTTTCTCCCACTATTGTTCCTTTGCAGTTCTTCCAGTTTCCAATAGTTTCACTTATTCAAAAGTAAAAGTCCTTAATAAATCTGTCCTGCAAATTTTTATTCAATCCAGGTGGACAGGTGGATGTTGCGGTTAGGTAAAGTGCAATGTGGCAAAGTATAGTGCAGTGCAGCCAGAAAGAGTGCAGTGTAGCTAGGGAGAATACAGTAGGACTTCGTAGAATTCAGTGCAGCCAGACAGAGTACAATATGGCAAGATAGAGTGCAGTGTGGCCATAAAGGATGCAGTGCAGCCAGGTAGCACACAGTGTGGCTAGGTAGAATGCAGTGTGGCCCCACACTATATGTGTGCAGAATGTAGAGTGCAGTGTGGCTAGATAGAGTGCAATATTACCTAGTAGAATGCAATGCGGCCAGACAGTGCACTGTGGCCAGAAAGAATGCAGTGCAGCTGGATAGAATGCAGTGTGTTTTGATAGAATGCAATCTGGCCAGGAACAATGCAGTGAGACCAGAAAGAGTGAAATGTGGCTAGGTAGAGTGCAGTGTGGACAAAAGGAATGCAGTATAGCCAGGTCGAATGCAATGTGGCCAGGAAATGCAGTGAGCCATGTAGAGTGCAGTGTGGCCAGGAAGAATGCAGTGCAGCCAGGTAGAGTGCAATGGAGCATGACCAGGTGGGTGGGTGGGTGCTGTGGCATGGCATGATCAAAGTCAGGCATGGCAGACCTGCTGCAGCTCAGTATAAGCATGGCCAACCAGATGTATGCCTGTGTTTGTTAGTATGCACATGTGTACGCTGTAGTTGGGCATGTTCTATGGAGCCTGCGATTCCTAGAGTTTCCAGGAAAAAAAGTAGAGGAGGAACAACTTAAAGGAGTGTTTTACAATGTTTCCTGCTGGCTTCCCCATTGACTTTTTTTGTGGGAAGCCAGTAGGGAAGGTCATCAATGATGATCTGGTGACTGTTGGGTTCTGGGATGGCCAGAATTACAGGAGTCATAAGTGCTATTCACTCAGCATCATCATAAATATTCATTGAATTGGTGATTGTTAACTGAGAACTTCCTGTAAAAGCCTTGAAACTGTGAATAAATAAATGTAGATCAGAAAGGGAGAGAGGGAGGGAGGAGAGGAAGTTTATCCTGGAGCAATAGTTAGAAAAAGAAGACAAAGGAAAAGCTTTGCCTACTATGAGGCAGCCTAAGGAGAAGAGTGGAATAATTGTCCAAGAAATCAACCAGTTGGAAGTCCCATTAAAAAGGAGGTATCAATCAGCTGGAAAATCAGCTTGATGGAGGTTCCCCCCTCCCCCAAAGGCAGGTGTTGCAGTGAGAATTTTTTGTTAAGGAATAGAAGGAGAGTCATTTTATTTAAATGTCTCTTATGCTGTTGAATTCTGCTGCACCTGTGAGGAGATTGCTTTGTTGTGTGCATGGAAGAGTCAGGGGTAGCTTCACTGCAGGACACATAGAGACTCGTCTCTTTGAGTGTGTAGTTTTTGATTATTTAAAGTTATTCTTACGTCTGTGGGGTGCTTTCTGTATATCTGCATCAATTTTTTTAAGGCAAGTAGTAAGATTTGTCCTTGTCAGATCATAATTTAGAGATTCAATATTTTTCTTATTAGAAAACCCAGGAAGGAGGGGAAAATACCCATAACAACCAGTTAGTTCTGCTATTATAGCTAAAGCCCATGTCACACTGCACCAATGGATGGAAAGAGGATGTAAAACAGAGAGAAACACTTGCCATCTGTTGGTTTGCGTTAACGCAGTTCATCACCGTTCTGTACTACTGATCATTTGTCATCCTCTCTATCCGTCCAGCATCCGTTTCGCACTTGAGTTCCATCTGCTCAAAAAGTTCTTGAGCTGCTCAAAACTTTTTGAGCGGAAAATGGATCAAACGCGTCCGTTCTGCATCCGCCCAACGCATACGGGAAACATCTGTTCTACAAACCGTTGTCATCGTTTATGCGGTCCGCTATATCCGCTAGGCATTCCGGCGGCATCCGCGCAACTCACATCTGCTCCAAGCGGAAAAGCGGAACACAGAGAGGAGAGAGAAACGGACGTTGGATTCGGAAACGCCAGCGTTAGTAGCCATGACGGAGAAAGGATGAAAGCGGATGAGCTCGCATACAAAGCATTTAAAACGAAAAACGTTCACAGAGGACCTATCTCAGATATAAGGATGTCTAGAAGGGATGCCTAGAGGATGCAAAAGGGACACATAGTGGAAAACTATATGCTTCCCATAAAAAGGGGGGGAGCACTCACCTGGATCTCACTTTCAGTCCAGCAAGCCCTGCTGTGCAGGACCTCTGCAGCCTTCATCTTGCCTCTTGGCTCTTCCACAGCATCCCATTTTGATGTCCACCATGGAGTCATAACACACTCTTTTTGTAGCCACCATCGTTCTGCAACAGTGCGAAGCCATCTACAGGCTCTTTCAACGGTTCTACGGGAAGAAAGGGAGGTGTCCAAGAAGTTCTGGCGTCCGAAGATGGATCCGGAGAAGAGCCGATACGGACTGTACAACAAGCTGATGGTGGAGCTGAGGAACGAAACACTTCGTGATTCCAACTTCATGAAGATGCTCCAGCCATGTTTGATTGAAGTTGTGAGCAGCTGAGATCCAGGCAAACACCAACTTCTGGCCAGCTGGACCCTGGCTCAAGGCCACTGACTCTGCACCACCTGGCCTCAGGAACAACTACAGAACATTGCAGTATGGCTGGAGGGTGCCATACAACCACCATTCAGGGCAGTGTGCGTCAGAGAAGTGGTGCGGGCCATCATGCGAGAATACCTGGAGAGCGCTCCTCCCAGTTGCCCCTCCACTGAAGAAGACTGGAAGGAAATTGGCAGAAGCAGTGGTATGAAGGAACTTCCCCCAAACCTTTGGAGCCATAGATGGGAAGCACGTGCTTGCAAAGCTCCTAGCCAAGTCGGGCGTCCACTTATTTCAACTACAAGGTTTCTTCAAGCATCATCCTCTTTGCCATGGTCGAATGCTGACTTACAAGTTTCATGTACATCGATGCTTCAAGGCAATGGTCAGCTTCAGATGGCCCAGGTATACAATGCCAGTGACCTCAAGTGAGGGGCTGAACGCAACCTCATCATGGGCTTCCCAGAATCCAGACCCCCACAAGATGTGCCCTACTTTATCGTGGGATGATGCTTCTCTTCAGGACCTACCTCATGAAGCCCTACACCTTCCAGACTCCTCACCCGTTGAAGAGAGGATCTTACAACTACAGGCTGTTCAGGGCAAGTCGGGTGTGGAGAAAACGCCTTTGGCATCCTAGCCAACAGGTTCCAGGTACTTCTCACCACCATGCAAGCATCGCCCACAGACATAGGAGGATGCGTTGGAAGCTTGTTGCTCCTGCACAATCGCTCATACGCACCCGCTACCCAGAGTTGCAGAAAAGGTCTGGACCTCCAACAAGGCGATGGGACATGGAGCCGTGGTGAATGAGGCAAGGGCGAATCTGAATAGATAGCTGTGGATGTGCAAGGCCCCAACAGAGCTTCATGTAGAGGGAAGAAGCAGCGCAACCTCCTGAATTACTGGTGCAACTCCCCAGTGGAGCAGTGGAGTTGGCAAGACAGGTGTGGATAGGTTGCGATAATGGATGCTTCCTTCAGCCTGTCTCATCACACTGATGAGATTGCGGCCAAGTATGTTGGGTGGGCCTACAATGGACAGGGCATTTAATAAAGAGTTGTGTTTATGTTGACATGTGTGGATAATGATTATATTATTATTGATATATAAAGGCCATAGGTGTGGCCACCTGGGAGTGGTCGACCATACAGTCCCACTATGCTTCAACTGGAGGTTTATCTATCCCACAGATATTACCCATTCCAAAGGTAGCTGATCCAGCTATTCCCATGCACCGCTATCCCCAGTATACCACCAGCCCCTAGTTGTCTATCCCCCAGCCTGCATCCCACCAGCTATTACATCCCAAGTTCCACCACAGGTATTACCCAACCATAGCTATTACCCATCCCATAGGCTTTTACCATCCCACAGCTACTTAACCAGTCCCACAGCTATCTTTAACCATCCCACAAGCATGCAAAGGCTTAAACATTCTAAAAGTTCCACCAAGACTTTATTTCTAAATAAATGAAGCCACAGTGTGTGAAGCAAAGATAATCTTTATTAATAACAAGCTTGTAAGAGAAAATGACCCAAGTCAAGTGTCCAAAGCAAATAATAAACGTCACAGGTTTAGCCACCCAGTCCTCTGGACTCTTCTTGGTCACTCGGAGGTGTGCCCAGTTCTCAGGGTGAAGCGTGTCCAGTGCTGCTGGAGTGGGACTGCTGCTGGAGTGCGCGTCTGAAGCACCATGCGGTGCCTGGCCCCGAGAGGAACAACAGGGGACAGTTGTTGAGAAGCGCTCAGACAAAGCTGCTCAGCCCTGTGATGTTTAAGAGCCCCTTCCTCCATACATGGCGGTGTCAGTCCCCTCCAATACCGATGACAGATGTTACTTGAGCCGGGCTTGGCTGGGGGTGAGGAAGGAGCAGTGTAGTGGGGCGTCTGGTCTGCAGCTGGTTGAGGACTGGGTCGGTGGCACTTGGTGCGTCGACGGTGGCATCTGGCGGCATCAGTGGCACCGTGCATCCGATGTACCTGTGCCTGGACTGGGAAGGGCTGCCTTGCTGCTGGACCTCCTGGTAAGCCGTAGCCTTGGTCAGGGTAGGGCTGGTTGGAAAGCCTTGGAAGGGCAGTGACATACCTGGTGTGTAAGAGCAGGCCTGGACTGGGTGGGAGCAAGGTTCAGCTGGGTTCTGGTGAGGGTTGTGAAGAAAGATCGGTGATCCTGTCTTCACCACCTATTGTACTGGGTTCGCCCATGATCATGAGGGTCTGGTTGACAATTAGGTGAGGAAGGGCTTGCAGTTGGAGGATGGTATGTCAGGTTTTACCAGCTGAGAGAGAGATTCTACGCTTCTCCTGATGGTGTGTCTTCTTACTCCCAGCAGGACAGTGGGCTCTTTGCCCCCTCCGGTTTGCCTCTCTGCCTTCTGTGGAGGTGGAGCTGGGGGTGGATGCGGTGGGCTGTTGGTGGAAGTGCCATCTCCTTTCTCCCACTGCGTCAGGGAGTCCCCACGCACTCCGCAAACGCAGGTAGTGAGCTGTCAGGGGGTCTCTGTCGTTGGCACGCTCCACAGACATCTGCCTGACACAGGAGCTGACTCTCTGCCAGAGAGGACTGCTCTCAGCAGGCGGCCTGAGAGAGAGGGTTGTGAGAGGGGGGCTGCTCCTCGGTGGTGGATCTCACCCTCCAAGAAGCTGCACTTGGCCATCACTTAGGTCTTCCAGTACTTGTCAGCTTTAACCGGTGGCTTGGCCAATTTCTTGAGGTGTGCAGCTTCCTCGTACCAGGTGTGCATGGGCTTCCACCAGCCGAGGAGCACCTCGGAAGTGTAGCCCAGGCTCTCCACCTTCTCTCTCCAAGCAGCCTGCTTCCTTTTGGTGTTCGCAATAGAGCCTGTGTCCCTTCCGCATAGATACTCGTTCTCCCTAAAGCCCACTCCAGCACCCCTCCTCATCCTTT
>BHFT01000386.1:0-28151 GCA_004320025.1 Laticauda laticaudata
ACAAATCATGGCTTGAACTATCTTGCTTTGCATGTAATGAGTCTATCTCATATAATAGTTTCACCTTTTAAGTTGCACTACTGAAATAAATGAACTTTTGCATGATATTCTAATTTTTTGAGTTTCACTTGTGTATCCATGACAAGCTTTTCTAAGGCTGCTGGGTTGGTGTAGAAGACAATGAATGATTCATCTCAATTCAATGGCACCTGATGTGCCATTGCTCCCTAAGGATTTTAGGGAGCACAGATAGCCATGCATCTTAGGTTTGTGTACAGGTAGTCCTCAGCTTACAATTACAATTGGGACCAGAACTTCTATTGCTAAATAATGGGGTTGCTAAGTGAGTTACTCCTCATTTTGCAACCTTTTTTGCTGTGTTCATTAAGTGAATCACCATGGTTGTTATGTTAGGCAAATTCAGCGAATTCCCATTTGATTTTGCTTGTTGGAAGCTCTCTGGGAAATGGCAATCAGGTGGCCCCAGGATGCTATAATCATAAATATATGCCAGTTGCCTAATACCAACATTTGATTGTGGGAATGCCATGACAGTTGTAAATGCAAGGACCAAAAAGTAAGCCACTTTTTTTTGTGCCATAAGAATTTCAAACAGTGGCTAAGCAAATGATTGTGAGTCAAGGACTGCCTGTAGATTGAGATTTGTTCCACAACCTATAAAATATATTCTTATATATTAACAAAATCAGCAACATACAAAGAAAATGCATAAAAAATGTTCTATAGATGGCACTTATCCCCTTCGAGATTAGTGAAAATGTATCCTAAAATGAGTTCTATATGTTGGAAATGTTAAAAAAAAGAGAGGGAACATATTATCATATGTGGTGGTCCTGCCCATAGGCTTGAAAATAACTAGCTCAGAATCCAAAATTGGTTACAAGAAATCACCAGTGAACAATTAGACCTAGAACCAGAACTCTTCCTATTGGGGATCTTCAAAAAAAAATACATAGAGAGTACAAAATACTTATTACTACACATATTGAGTGCTCCCAGGATTGCCTTTGTCCAATGTTGGAAACAGCCATATATACCTGTAGAGGAACTGGTTATACAAAATGTTATGAATTGTGCTGAAATGGATAAATTTATGCTGAGTTTAAAAGATAAGGAAGCTTCAATATTTTATAAGGTATATGAACAATGGTATAGCTTGGAGACAGATCAAGGATAAGTAATTGTTAAATATAGAATATAGATAGAATAGGAATATAATTATGCACAAATTAATATTTGTAAATATTGCACAAATGATTGTTATATGATAAGCACCACAAACAGCTGTTATTAAATGATATATTTTTTATGTTTTTAATGTAATAAAATTCAATAAGTTTATTAAAATATAAGACAGATAAAAGACATAATAAATAACTTTGTTGGCTTAGCACCATGATGGCGAACCTATGGCACACATGCCAGAGGTGGCATGCAGAGTCCTCTCTCTGGGCACGTGAGCCGTCACCCCAGCTCAGCTCTGCTGTGCATGCACGTGTGTGCCTCCTGCTGGCCAGCTGGTCTTCGGGTCTCTGCCGTGCATGTGCGGGGAGCATGCGTGGGGTGCATGCATGGAGTTGCAGGGGGTGCATGCACACATGCGGGGGCAGGGCTCACAGGTGAGGGCTCACACATTGCATTTTGGGGATGCGCTTTGAGCAATTGGTGCCAAAAAGGTTAGCCATCACTGGCTTAGCATGTCAGATACAAATAAGTTTTTTTTAATACTTGGTTTTTGAAGATTCACAAATCTTAATGGCAGTAATATACTAGGATAGCAACCTATTCTGAATCAGCATTTTGGGATAGAAAACTCCATTCATGTTATGTTTTTTATGATCCTCTGTGTTATGCTGCAATCAAGGCTGCTCTAATACTTCAGATTAAGACTTCACAACTTTTGATTTGAAGAATGTCCATATCCTTGAAAGCCTTATGAAAATGCTTCAGAGCCACTGTTTGTAATTTTAATGGGATGGAAAGGAAAGGTTCTTAAATATATAGTAAGTAATCATATTAAGGGAACTCAATTAAATTGTAATTAACTTGAATTACATTTATTTTGGGTCCCAACCACTTTTTTAAATGCAACTCCTGGCCTATCACTTGTTATGTATAGGCTTGAACCAAAACACAATTGTAAAAGCCTAATACAATTTCTGTTCTAAAATACTCTTTTAAAATTAGATTTAGTTTCTATTCATCTAGAATCAAAACTCCTGTCAGTCAGAAGTGAAATGCAGAAGTCAGATTTGAAGTAATTCTCCCTTGTCGTAGCATTTTAGGGGTTTGTTTAAGGGGCAGAGGTTCTCCTATTTCCTTCACAGTGGGCTTATAAGAACTAGCCTAGACATATTGTGTATTAGTAAGTTCATTAAAAATATGTGATATTATGAGCAAATGTATGGCTTCTTAGGAATGTTTAAGTAAGTTAAGCTACATTCAAGAAGAATGTAATGTGTGAGGTAATGTAATAGTCAAGTAATATTGCTGCTGTTTAAAACAGACTTTTCCATGCTTGGGATTCATTGTAGTATTGGCTGAGAACTATGAATTTTGTAGTTCAGTACTGTTTTGACCAAGGCTTTCTGAGACCATAATTAAGCAAATGCTTAGTTCAAACAGCTCTTGTTTTATTTCAGTGCTGGGAATTATGTTCATTCCCAGCCCGTAATGAGTCCCAAACGATCTCTTGAGATAATCACCCACCTTATCTCCTTTGAGTTGCTGCCAACAACTAAAGTGCCAAATTAACTGTAAAAAACCAACAGAAGTACAAAGTCCACACAGAGCTTTAATCTGAACAGAGCAAATGACTTTGCTTCCTGCAAAGGTTTCTCTACCTTTGCACTTCCTTTATACCTTAGAGGAGGGACAATCACCTCTAAGCTTTACTCCTGAGTTGCCCCTTTTGTCTTAGCTGCTGTTGTCTTTTAGCAGCTGTGTGCACATGCGCACTGAGAACAGGCTCCCCTTGTTTCTCTGCCTCGCTGCTGCCAGACTTGAGGCTCCGGAGTCAGCACACAACTCCCAGATGGTCCTGGCCCCATCTCTGCATCGGACACAGGACCCTTGTCCAAATCGCCCCCCAGACTCCTGGACTGGTCCCCGTTCTTCCCCACTGTCCGATTCCACTGCTGTCTGTACAGGCTGCCGGGGAACCCCAACAAATACATCCAGACAAGATCAGATAAGAGAAAGCTTGTTTCAGAATGATTAAACTGCACACTATTGAGAGGAATGTCATTTATGGAGTGCATAACTTCCCTTAGCACAAGGGATGCAACAAGTTTTGTGCAACAAAAGACACTTTCCACAATAATTGTTTCAGATAGTTAGGATTACAGGCACTCACCATTATAGTCATGAAGAGGCTNAGGCTTAGATAGGATCTGCCTGGCTAAGTAATAACTGAAATGCTGTCACTGAAGGGCCCAAAGAGATAAAAAGTCCAGGAAAGAAATTTATAAAGCAGAAGTTAATGTTTTTTAAAACATACTGCCAATCTTACCCAAGCTTGCATATGTATGTTGAATTTTGGGTGTTTTGAATCTTCTTTTTGGCTACAGGAAAAAAAAATGGTGAACAGGATGCCAGGATGGCATTTTGGACAATTTGTACAGTACAACCTGTTGGGAGGGCTGGTAATTTAAAAGCAGATTTTCTTCCATGAACCCCCACTAAAAAGGAACTGTGTTGATAAGACTTGTCTGTTTGCTGTAGGATCTTTGCCCTTTTACTGAGGACATCTCTCTTCAGCCAAACTTCTGGGAAGTAGAAAGGAAGATGCCCTCAGTCTTCTTGCCTTGAAGTCAGCAGTTCAAAAATTTATAAACCTCCTGTCTATCCTAGGAAAGAAAAGATAAGATATATGTTTAACAGTGTAATCTTGATATAGAGAAAATCCTCTATTAAACCAGCAAAGCCAAATCTCTAGACCAGTGCAGTATTTCTGAGCCTCAGCAATTTTCAGATATGTGGACTTCAATGCCCAGAGTTCCCCAGTCAACTTTGTTGGGGTTGGGAAACTGCTTTAGACAAAAAAAAGAAATGGAAATCCAGGAGAACTAAGGAAGGGCACAGTCACATTTAATATAGTCAGCCCAGCTATAGCAATTAACTTGTTATTTCTTTCTTGAATAAATTCTTGGATTCAGGCACACATTTGGAATTCATCGCTAAGAGAATACTGAGAACAAGACCAGCTGAGCTTCTCCCCTGTTCATAAACTGTAGGGGTTATTGGAAAAAATCCCTCTCTGGGAATGCTACATGGATCAGTCAAGCAAAATTATCTGATATTTTAGATCTAACCAGTGAAATACTGAAATTATTGGGTAGATTGAAAGCACCCTGTCATGGCCTCCCTGATGGCAACTGAATTCAAATGTATATTTGTTGTGTTGTGCCCTATGCTGGCACGGCTACAATGTAGATCCAGGAAAAGGTAAAAGATCTGCTGATAGGTATAGCAAGATATGGAATAGCTTACCTTCAGAAGTTGTGGGTGCAACTTCTCATCACTGGAGGCTTTCAAAAAGAGATTGAAAAACCATTTGTCTGAGATGGTATGGTGTCCATAATCATTTGGACTTCCCCATGTTGACCTTTCAAATGAAGGCAATGACCTTTTTCCCGTTTATGGTGAAGCAAGGAAGAATTTTTAAATGCTAATAAGGTTTATTATTCTCGTTGACTATTATGCTCAATGCAGCTAACGGTGTTGTGCCCTTGTAAAAACATATTGGCATAAAGTTCATCACTGCATGATTACTTTCCATCCTGTCCTGCTGTGGAAGGCATGGAGTTGTCTATATTCAGAAATTGGCTGATCCTTGGAAATTAGTATGCTAATTTCATTTCATAGTATGCTATGAATCTGTGAATTTTCCAAAGAATTTTAGTTTTATAGGCGGCCGTTGTTTACACAGAGGCAGATGTATAAAGATACTAAACAATGGTCACACTGTTTCTGATCTTTTAATTCTGTAATACTTCCAGCATTTTTAATAACTACATGATCATTAAAGTCTCAGGAAGTCAAGCTTTTCTTGGCATGGAAATGCAATGACTGGGAAACTTGCTCTGGTTGAATTTTGGCCTGTTGCACAGCAGTGGAAAAGCACAAATCACAGCTGGAGATGCCAGGGTTTACTGAGGACATGGCTGTAGTGTAGCATTATCCCTCAGCAGATTGAATCTTAAATATTGATGCTTTCTCCACCTTTTCTTGATACCTGAGGAAGATCAATATTACAAGTTGTGGGATGCTTGTGTCTGATAAATATTCATATGGAAAAGAAGGAAAGTAATGTTTAAATTGGTATCTGGGTAATGGGTGAGGTTGATTTTAGCCTTTCTTGTCACAGTCAAATTTGATATTTGCTTCAGTTAGACGCAAACTTTTCTCTTTGGGTACAGATGCTAGATGTTTTAATTTACCTTTACTATAATTTTATCCATTTGGTTTAAACACGGCATACTAAAGGCTTGTGCAAAGTGTCCACTTTATTAAAACTTATTCTTTTTTAATGGAAGCAACAATTTGGACAAATTTTTTAAATATATTTCAAGAATAAAAACTAATTGGAAATTTTTTAAAAGTCCACAGAAAAACTATTTTGCCAGTCCTCATGTAAATATTCTCTGCTGTCTTTCTGCTTGCACTTTAGGTTAGAACTTGGATTTAGGAAAACAAATGCCAATTTTTTTAGAGTTTCTTTTCTGGTAATTGTTTTCAAAATGTTTAACAAAATGGCAATATAATTTTACTATGTAATTCCATGACGCATTAGTTATATTGACCCCCTCCATAATACTAATCCTGTACTTAAAAACCTGCACTAAATTATATTAGCAGCAAATTAAATAGGACTATTTCTGAAGAAATGAAGTTATAGATGGTAAATATTGTGAATTTTCTGTCTTCCTTTGCAGATACCAGGCGTTGATATACTTTGCCTCTGTGTTTCAATCAATTTCTTGCGGCATCCATTACCTGTCTTCTGTCTTCTTGGCTGTAACACCAAAGTTTGTATGTAATGCTGCTGGAAATGTGAGTCGTGTCCTCATTTACAATTCATCTCATTCAAACATAGAGGATGCTTGGAGTCTCTGGACATCAACACAAAACTACATCTTGGTCCAACTGGAAAATGGAGACCTTTGGGAGCTTAATCAATGTAGCAGGTCGAAACGAGAAAATGCCTCAAAATTTACTTATGAATATAGCGGCAACAAAACTGATTTTCAATGTACTGATGGATATATCTATGATCACACCAATTGGCAAAGCACCATTGTAACCGAGTGGGATTTGGTCTGTCAGCAGGAATGGCTTGCAAAATTAACCCAGCCAACATTTATGCTGGGAGTCCTTATCGGAGCTGTAATCTTTGGAGATCTTGCTGACAGGTATAGTATGGGATTTGCAAAAAATTGCTGGATGACTTGAGGTATCTCCTTGCTCTTGAGCTCATTTACCTTGGGAAAATGTCTTCCTTTATACTTTCCAGAGAATATTGGAGTGATAGTTAAATTAGCATAATGCAAATCACAATTACAGGAGCTTCCTCATGCAGCATTTTCTCTGTTGCTGACATATTTTGTCTTCACAGACATTTGGCCTTCAGCTTCTAAGAAATTTTTCTGCTCATCTTTACATTCCACATTTGAGTTAATCTAAAGTTAGCAAAAATAAAGAAAACTTTCTCTTCTAAAGTTGCACGTACCTAGGGTTTTATTTAAACCAATGAGCACCATTGATGCAAAAACAGTATTATTTCCCATCGGGGCTAATTGATTCCTAATATGCTACGATTGCAAATGTAAATACTGTGTTTCTCCAACAATACAGCGTCCACCAATAGGAAGGCCCAGCATGTTTTATCAGCATAAAATCAAATTAAGCCTCTCCCCCCAAATTTAGGCCTATATTAAACATGCGAAATGGGGGGGAATGGCGGGGGGGGGGCTTGCCGTTAGAAAGTCTGTTGCATACCCGGATATGGAGCTGCCTGAGTTGACTTTGGCATTGGTTGAGGCACTTCGTATCGGAGACCTTCCTCCACCATTGCTTTCTTCTTCTCTTGCTGCCGCGACATTTAGAGCCAACGCGCGGTGTTTGGCGCAGCCACGCACAGCCAGCCAGGGCTCGCTCCTTGCAACCGGAGCCCAGCGTAGACACTCGGCTTTCAGGCGCTCCTGTTGCTGCCTTCCCTTCGCCTTCAAAGGCAAAGCCAATTCTTTTCGCCCTACTACCAGTATGACAAAGCCTCCCCTGCCCGAGAGGGCAGCCCAACCCCCATGGGAGGCAAATTCTCCTGGGGCCACAGCGCAGGATCGGCCCACTCTGGAAGAAGCACCCAGCCGCCATCTCTGCCTGGCGCTGGCAGAGCGCAAAGAGCTTTCGCCTGGGGCGCCCAGCGCAGCTGACAGGCAGGTCCTCCTGCCTGGCAGCAGAGCTTTCGCCAAGGCAGCGAGCACGCCCCTGCGGGAGAGGCTGCCCGAGGCCAGTGATAGCGGTCACCCATCCATGGACAGGGAGGCAAGGGAATCTTTTCTCCTTCTCCGAGCTGAGCCCCGCTGAGTCAGTGCCTCTGCCTGATGCCCATTCCGCTGCAGCATTTGGAGCTGCCGGCGCATTTGGAGATGCACAGGGACGGGCTGGTGGGGGTCGAAAGGAGGGCAGCTTTCAGGCTCTCTCTGACTGGCCAGGGAAGCAGCGTGCCATCAAGCCGTCGCCTCCGTGTCCCTGGAATGGGTGGGGGCTTATCAGCTAGCTGGGCAGCCTTCCGTGCCCCTTGCGGTTCGCATTGGAGGACTTGGGAAGGAAGCCAAAACTTCCAAGGTCCCGGCCCCCCCCTGGGGGCTTTTTTTTTTTGCCCCCCTTGGCCCCCATGGCCGGGGGGTTTGGGGGTTTTTTTTTTTTGCACCCGTGGCTCACTTTCCTGGCTCTGCCCAGCCCATATGGCTCTGGCGCAGCCCTGGCGGGATGAGCAGAGGGTCCGGCGGGAGGCGCTTGCTGCCCTGATGAGAAGGAGGGCACACCTGTCAGCTGCGCTGGGGCACCCCAGGCGAAAGCTCTTCGCGCTCTGCCTGGTGCCGAGGCAGGGATGTGGCTGGGCGCTTTCCCAGGGTGGGCCGATCCTGTGCTGCGGCCCGGGAGATTCCTCCCCACGTGGGGTTGGGCTGCCTTCTCGGGCAGGGGAGGCTTTGTTGTAGTAGGTGCATTTTTAAAATAATTGGCTTTACCTTCAAAGGTAAAGGGAGGTGGCGACAGGAGCGCCTGAAGCGAGTGTCTCTGCCGGGCTCCAGTAGCAGGGAGGAGCCTTGGCTGGCCACACGTGGCTGCGCAAACACCACGGCGTGCTCTAAACGCCGCGGCAGCAAGGGAGAAGGGAAAGCAACGGTGGCAGAAGGTCTTCCGATATGAAGTGCCCCACCAATGGCTGAAGTCAACATCCAAGCCATTGCCACCTGAGGTTGCGAGGTGGGGATGGAATTAAGTTACTCCCGAAAAGATGGCCTAGCCAGTTTTTTCAGGGGTCAAAAAAAAAAAAAAAAAAAGGCCTGGCCTTATTTTGTGAGAAACACGGTAATGGGATCCAGTTAAAGTTAGATAGAAATTCTGTCCAAAGCTGCATGAATTGTTTTTACCAGTAAGGTCTAACTGAGCTGTGCCTTACTTCCAACATATCTGTCTCTGCTATCAGTTGGATTTCTTCCCTGCTGATGCATACTGCAGCAAAAAGCACAGAGCAGCATAACTTTTAGAAAAACAAATAAATATGGATTCAATTTCTGTCCCTTCATAGGAAAAGTAAACACTTTTCTGGATGTTGACTCTGCTGAAGTTTATTTGCATCTGGCTTGAAGCCTGGAGCTCCAGTGTTCTTAGGAACTACTTGCCCTCATGTCTTTCTAAGCTTCAGCAACTTTTGAGATATTCCAAATCAAGAACTACAAAGATTTCAACAGGAGGGAAGAAATAACAGCTGGCTTCTCAGATGGCTGGGATGCTATTGAAAATGGCTGCTACCAAGATAACATGATCTAATGCCCCTGTCAATTTGACTTATTACCTTGGGCAGTCCAGACTATATTTGTCCTGCCATGCAAATATGACCAGGGCTGTGCTGCTGTGTTAAGGTTGCTTAACACAGCAGTGGATACTGATTTTTTTTTTTTAATGAAAAATATTCAGAAATGTAGATGGCTCAAAAGATTAATTGACTCCTCTTTCTCTGCTCATAGCCTACCGATTCTTGATTTTGATTCCATTGGGTGAAAGTTCATAAACCTTCCTGGTACAAAAAAAAGGTACAACACCATTATGGTCTGAGGCAGCTGTTTTTCCACTATATAAATTTGCTGCCAGGGCAGCACATGGCTCTACAAGGATGGTGCCTGCTGTAAGTTTTAAACAAAGATATCAGAGAAAAACAAAGTAGAAAAATCTTTTCAGGGGGATGCAAGGACAAGAGGAAAATGTATGTGCAGAACCATGAGCCTGTGTAACATCTTGCAAAAGCAATATTTTGACAGCATGTCAAAATGAGGTTCATCATTTTATTGGCTTCTTGGTGCTCTCTGTCTTTAGTTTTTTTTTCCATGTAGTTGTTTAATTGCCAGACTAGGTACCACCATCAGTTCTCTGACATAAGGAAGTGACTCTCCATGGGAAGCTTAGAATTTTGGCAGTAACAATAACATTGAGGGCTGGGAACAGGGAGGGCATCTTTGTGATTTCCGTGCAAACTCAAACTACTCAAACTGCTCCAAATGTGACATTGACACTCATGCAGTTCCTTTCAAATGTGTTCAGGGTAGAAATATAGACTTATAATCATACATTTTACAGAGTCTCTAGAATGGACTGGGCAACTTGTGGTTCCCCAAATGCAGCTGAAGCACCATTCTTGGTACCCCTTGAAAGCGTGGACAAGAGTGAGGCCAGATATCTGCCAGACATTGTCCACTGCAGATTAGAAGTATGCACAGTTTGTGCTTATTATTGTACATCAGGGATTCTATAAGTAAAAGCTGTTGCTGGATTGGAATAAAAGTTTCAGTTGTGAAGAAATAGTGTAAGCTTTGTAGAGAAATCTTGAAAATGAACCTGGATCTTCTGAATGTATTTTTGTTAAATACGATGGGAAAAGTAAGACCAGCTACTTGTAAAAGAGCATTATTATTATGGAACGATTTCATGCCTGTAAGTATTTTCTGGTGTTTATTAGTACAAGACCAGATAATACATTGGTTGTTTATTTTAATTTGTTATTTTTATATTGCAACTTCTCTCCAGTAACCTAAGGCACTCTGCCCTCAAGTATTTTTCCACAACAAACCAGTGAGAGAAGTTGAGCTGAGGGAGGGACTGATCTCCAGTCTGTGGTGGAGATAAACCTGAACTTAAATCTCTTGGCTGAAGACCAACATTGTAACCAAAGAAGGCATCCTCATTCCTTGATGAAATGGATGTATATTTAGCATACGTTTGATATTTTACTTGAATAAAAATTACGGTAATAGGGATTCCATGAAGATTAACTGGTGAAATTCCAGTTGGATTTTCTGCTATTTTTTTTAAAGATTACAACCCAAATACTGCACATGAGTTACATCACAGTGTAGTGTAGCATAGTGTAGCATAGTTTATATCATTTTGTAATAATAATGTACTCTATGGTAGTATTAATCAAGCAGGATTTGTCATAGATAAGAGGATGAACATTGAACCTTATGAATATAAATACCTTTATATGACACTAAGGAGGATTTTGCCATAATCTTTTCATTAGATGTTGAAAAAATTCTATTGGCAATACTGTACTTACCTCTATGGAAGGGTTGCTTTTAACTTCCTGAAAAGAACAGAAGGGTGTGTGTTGAAAACAAAGGAATGGGCTGAAGTGTAAATGATTTAGATATTAGATAGCCTAGCAATTAAGAGAGGCTTGCCTAATGAATTTTAACCCTTTCTGAATGTGGAGACAGGCTTCTCTTGCTCTGATATCTTTCCCTGCCTAAATCCTTCCCCAGGTTTATTGCAGTTCTTTTTCCTTCTAGCACAGCTACCCCTTTCTCTGTTTTTCTTTCCATTCTTGCTGCTCCTACCTCCTGTTTTCCCTACAACTGCAACTCTGTGAGCTGAATTGGGCTGAGAACGGCTGTGTGTGAACATGTAGGTTTATATGCTTCAGGACCGACCAACCGACTGACAGACAGACAATGGATAGATAGATGGATAGATAGATATATGTTGCAGTTTGCTTTTTGCATATTCTTTGTTTTGGGGGATTATGGTTCCTATTTTTCATTTTTGGTAATTATGGTTCCTATTTTTTCTTTCAATTTTTTTTTCTTTCAAGTAGTAACTTGTGTATTTAATATTAATTGTTTCTCTGTTAAGTTTGGCTCAAGATTCATGATTTAACTGGGGTAACTGCCGGAATCCTGACACTGATTTGGTAACTGACCGTAAATAAGTGCAATTATGGTAGTTTCCCTTATTACAGCAATTCAATGAGATATTTTAGGTGCTGTGGATTTTACTGTTTTTTTCTTTCCCTTGCCTCCTTTTTTTCCTTTTCTATATAAAATAAGACAACCTTTTCAAAGTTTGTTGAATTATGTACTCTGAAATAAACACAGTTATTCTAAGTCTATCAAATAAACTCTTCTGTTTAAAAAAATATGACGAATATAATGAATCCTAGTCTAGTCGCATTGTTGCAGCATGCAGCAGTATATTGTTAAGGGCAATATGCTGACTCTGTAAACTGCTTAGAGACAGCCTGTAAAACACTATGAAGGGGTATATAAATCTAAGGGCTATTGCTGTTGCTCAAATACTGTGATAATTTGTTGGAAGCCAAGGTAACATTTCCAAAGATTGTAGAGAGATTTGATAGTGAATACAGGGTTGGTGGGACGTCCTTGTTTCTTGTTAGTTCAGGTGTCTGTTTGTCCAATGCAGTGTCTGCAATATTTATTATTACACTTATTATTTACAGGCTGGGGAGACGGTACATCCTGTGGATCACAAGCACCGGACAGTTTATATTTGGCATTGCTGTGGCATTCACATTTAACTACAACAGTTTTGTGATTGTCCGTTTCCTTCTTGCAATGGTAAGAGTACGAGCCTATCTTCTTTCAAAGGAAATAATTTGTGTTACTTTTTTTTTAAACTGATGTTTCAAAAAATACAAGTGCTGCATTTCCCAATCAAGTTAAAACAGTGTTTAGAGTTTTTTTTATATAAAAAAATGGTTTACTATGGATCTAATCCTATTAAGATAAAATGCAATAAATGGAATAAAGATAACATTTCATGCACTTTCCTTCAAAAATAATGGACCACATAGCTTCTAATATACATGGTCTCAATCCAGCCAGAGAGTTAAAAACGGAGTGGTTAATTTTTCTGATTTCCTTTCTCCTAAATGAGGAATCTTAGATGGCAAATTTCCCCCTATTTTATATATTCTTGTACTGTGCAAGAATTCAGGGACGTAAATGTGGACTGCCCCATGTTTAAATCATTTTGCCTAACTTCTTTTCTATGGGGAAAGCTCTATGTTGAGAAACCGATTGGCCAAAGATCACCTGATACATTTTGTGACCATCAGATCTGAATCTGGACCATGGTTCCCTGCCCCAGGTCCATGTTATTATATCTTGCCACCAGGTGTGAAATTCAAAATTTTTCCCTACCAGCTCTGTGGGCTGGTGGGGGTGGCTTGGTGGGACTCAGTCTCTAAAAGGAAGAAGGCGGGTGTGTGTGGGTGGGGCCAACTGATTCAAATCGTCCCTACCACCTGCCCTGAGGTGGTGCAAGGTGGTTGAATTTCACCCCTGCTTGCCACCCAGGGGTCCTTTGGTTGAAATGTGTCCACATTAATTTGCAGAATTTATTCAATTTAGATACCACCCATTTCACTTCTCACAGCATCGTGCACTCTCACTATTATTGCTCCATTCATTATTGCAGCACCACTTTCCCTGTTAAGATGCCTTCCTGTTTTGAGCATGTAGCATCCCTGACCATCATTTTTTTTAATTACAAAAGAATCTTAGAGGGAGTCTAGAATAAAGCTGTTTTCTTTTACTTGTCTTTTTTCCCTCTCCTAGGTTTCAAGTGGCTACTTGGTGGTAGTGTTTGTTTATGTGACTGAATACACGGGCATCAAAGCCCGCACCTGGGCATCCATGCACATCCATGCTTTCTTTGCTATGGGAATCATGGTGGTGGCTCTTGTGGGCTATTTGGCACGGACCTGGTGGGTCTATCAGATCTGCCTTTCTGTAGCAACTCTCCCATTTGTCTTGTGCTGCTGGATGCTCCCAGAGACACTTTTCTGGCTGCTCACAGAGGGAAGATATGAAGAAGCACAAAAATTAATTAATGTAATGGCAAGATGGAATAAAGTAAGCACTCCTTGTAAAATTGCCGAACTGTGCCCGATGCAAGATGATCTTGTCAATAGCAGAATGGGGGATCATGACAGTTCTCCCATGAAGAAGCACAACATCTTAGATCTGTTCCATAACTGGCACATTGCAAGAAGGACAATTACAGTCTGGCTGATTTGGTTCACTGGGAGTTTAGGATATTATGTATTCTCCCTCAGTTCTGTGAACTTTGGAGGCAGTGAATTTTTAAATCTATTTCTCATAGGTAAATATTGCTTGATGTAACTTATTGCACTTGGAACAGATATACATGTCCAGGGATTATCACTGTTGCTGGTTACTTCCAATTCTAGGTCCATGCTGGGATAGTAGCCATTCCGTAAACTGTAACTTTATACAAATGGGTTAGCCAGGTAATTGTGTAACCATGTGCTTCAAGGAATACAAATCATTGTAATGAATACACATTTCAAGCAGGATTGGAGTCACTAGAAGAAGGTTGGAAGAGGTATCCTGGTCCTCTTAAGATTTCCTCGTAAAGATTCGGTTTTCATAAAGACATTATCCCTTTTCCATTTGGCAATTTAGGGAGAAGTACAGTAAGCAAGGAATTCTCTCCATTTGTTCAGTGAAATGTAATGCAACTAAATATTTCTGAACATATAGGCTATTCTCCTGCAAGTAGTTTTAATAGTAATTTTATTAAAAATTGCAATTACAACAGCAAAATTAAAAAAAGAAAAAAACAAGTGTAGTAAAGAAAGAAAAATAGAATAGAAAAAAAGACTATAGTAAAGAAAAATAAGGAAATTATATGTATAAAAAAAGTGGCTTCCCCCATCAGCGCAGGTATGAACAATTTTAATAACTTACCACCTTCTACAATTAACCAAACAAACCACCTCCTCTTCCCATAACCTACTTGTTTATGAACCACCCTTTCCCAACCCTTTCAGCCTGGAGGAACCCTTTAAGTATTTTTCAGGCTTTGGGGAATCTCCTACCCAGTCAAGCCAGAAGTTACAAAATTATTATATTTGTTTCGTATGTTGGCTGGCATATATGTATTAACTGTGTTCTTAAACTAAACATAATAAAACTTTTTCCTCCCCCTGCTTCCCCGCCCCCCCCGCATTTTTGTGGCTGCCGCTGGTGTCTGGGTCTACCCAACCCCAGATATTTTGTGTCCGCCATGTGATGGACACCACCCACCCAGCTGTTGTACCTGCAGAAAGTCAAGCACACACCTGCAAGGAGGGGTACACAGCCAAGAAGGCCCAGCGGCATCTCTCACACATGTGCTTTCTCATCACCTGCTTCTCCTCCTCCTCCCTCTCTCCTCCCTCCTCAGCTTGTGCTTTGCTCATCTCTCTGCTTGCATCGTCACGCACAATCCCTATCCCTGCCTAGGATCCACATCAGCTCTGCTGGGCCTGTCCACTGTTAGAAGTTGGAGGTCCCCTCCCTTCTATCTCTGCTGTTTTTAAAATGAATCATAATCTCCCAGGCTGGCTCTGGAAAGGGGAGTGTGACTCTTTTTGAGTTTTGCCCATCTGGGCTTTAGGTGTGACAGCTGTCTCCCTGATTACAACTGCCCATCCCATCAGATCTTGAAAGGAGAGGGATACCGTCAGTTAGGATACCGTCAGTTATGGAACAACATTTGGCAGGTCCCAGGGCCTTCTCTGCCCTGGCAGTTTATGGAACGTCTCCCCTGAAGCGAGACTGGCTGTGTTCCCACTGATTTTCTTAAAATCCTTGAAACGTGGTGATGCCATCAGGCATGTGGACCCCAGGGGACCAGTGAGATACTGAGGTAGCTCCATTGCTATGATCATCTGCTGTTCTTTCTTAGCTTTGTGTTTTTTAAAGTTTATAACGTAATAATAATTGCTTTTTATTAACATTTAATCTCGTTCTATGCCAAGCAGAATCACTTTTTTGTGAGATGGGAGGCCATATAAATTTGAAAATGAAAATCATAAAAACTAATTTTTTATTCCTGTTATTTTTAACAATCTTGATCTTTAGTCCCTTCAAATAATGTTGTTAGGACTTGATTTCCTTTCATCTTTTCTTTGTCTTGTCTCACAAAATTCTTCAAAACTTGAACAAGCCTCTTTTGTAAATTCAATATAGAAAAATTATCTAGGCCATTCTCTTAGTTTATTACTTGTATATCCCTTTTAATTATTAAGAAATGCATGTCCAATACAACATCATTTTCTGTATCATTCTTGCTGTCTGTCATTTTAAAATCCATTTTCAACTCGATCTTGTCAAGCAAAACTTGTTCCTCTTCCATAAGACCTTTGAAACACAATCTATTATTACAATGCAGATACTCTTACAACTTAACTTCTGGGTCCACTGTTCAGAAATATCCTTCAGTATGTTCTATGTTAAAATATTTTGATTCATTCTGTCATAACAAGTTGAGTTTGAGCATTCTATTCTTTTAATTATAATATTTAGATCCTTTTAGTTTTCAATTTTTAAAATCTTATCTTTTAAAAAAATCAACATAAGATTATTTTCCTATGGGAAGGATTCTTTATTATTAATTCCAAAATCTTGTTTCAAATTTATTTGGAACATTGGTCTTTTTGTAACTTTCTAAAAGCAAAGTTTTAATCACCTTTTTGCTGTTTATACCAAAAAAATATTTAATGAGTTCTTTTTTTTTTTTTAAAGAATTTTATTAATTTTTAACAAACAAACATATACAAACAAAACACAAAACATAAGAAACATAAAATATCTTTTTGGACGGCAGTTTGATCCCGAGTTACATCTTTTTGTACAGACATAAATTCAAGTTCATGCTTACTTTTATATAGCATTCCATTTCTTATTCACTATTTTACATTTTCTATATAGCTTCTCCCCTCTTTTCACNTATATTTATTTCATCTCAATTTAAATCATTATACTTATATCCTTTGTCCTGTTTCAGCTGTCTATTATCTTTTCTCAAAAAATATTTAATGAGTTCTTAAACTTGTAGTTAAATATATTTTTTTTTGTTAAGGGTTTAATTGAAAGTCACCTAGTGCTGTAAAACTTGTGGATCCAAAAGTTCCTAATAGCTGAAAAGCAGTTAACAAATATATATATATATATATATATATATATGAATATGATTAGAAAAATAAGTATTGAAGTTATTGTCATTTGAAAAATGCCAATTGTGGTTAAGCAGGATGACTATTCCCTTGTCTTCCAGGGCTCTCTCCTGCAAATACGGTCTATACTTGTAGATTTATGTTCTGACTGTCCAGTGTTGTTTTCTATATCTTGTTTTCCTGCTCAAAATATCTGGTTATTGCTGGCTAATTTTAATTGGCTGATCTTGCCTCTCACATAAGTAAATTCATTTAATCATAATTCATAATTTCTAATATGCAACTTTCATTTTTCAGGTTCTGCACACACAGTCAGTTGGGTGGCGGGGATGTTTATATAGCCTTTTGCATGAATTCTCAGCTTCTTACATTCTTCCTCTGACATCAAGATGAGAAAAATCAACTGTTCAAAAACATTATGCACTGCATGTTGAATTGTATGCATACATAGTAGACATGCATCTGCTAACTGGGTTTGCTTGAATAAGTAACTTAAAGAGCAAACAATAAGCTAGTGGCTCTCAACCTTTTCTTCACCACGGACACTCTTTGAATATCTTTTTTGGCCATGGACCACCAAGACTTAATTCAAAATTTAAATCAAAACATTTCTTCAAGCCCTCAAGCACCCCTCCTCTAGGCAGATCACAGGTTGAGAACCACTGCAATAAGTTAAATGCAAAACATGTCCGAAAGGAAAGTTAATTCCAAATCAGTAAAATTTGCAAACACCTCCACCAAATACTACAAAGAGCAGGGTAAAGAAATCTTGATATACAGAAACTGGAGGGCTATTTTCCCTTCTGTTGTGTAAAGCTGCAGAGTTTTCAAGAATTCTTGAAAAAGGAATTCAATATTCTGTAAATAGTAGTTCAGGCTTGGAAGGAAGAAAGTAGTGAGAAAAAAACTCAAGTTTACCCCACCTTGATTCTTTTTAATATAAGAGGAAGGTGAAAGAATTTATATCAGGGTTTCAGGATTTTTAAACTACTTTCCAATTGTATTGATAGTGTCTGTTTCCTGACCAGACCTACCTCAAATTTTGACATCTCTATCCAGTGAAATTCTGCCCGATTACTTAAAATAAAGAAAGATACGTTTGTGGCACATGCTTAACCATTTTCCCCATCCCAAATAACAAGATGCAGAGGAAATCATACTAACTCAATTGTTATGATTCAGACAAGTAAAGGATCTTTAAATCCTCCTGGGAAATGCTCAGTCTGTGCTTAGATTCCTTATGTTGAAATTAGTGTGCCTCAAAATGGTTCAGTTTACATAGATTGTTCCTGTTTGTTGGGATCATTCAGGATCAGTATACAAATATACATGGTATTCAGCTTTGTTTGGGTATTTTGCCATGTCATTATAGTTGTGCTTTTAAAGTTGCAGCAATGTTTTGGCAGAATCTCATCTGCCATCATCAGGCTTCTGATATAGTGTTTGGTCTGTTGAGCTCAGACTTTCACACCGTTTCTGTTTTAAATTTGGTTGCTAGCCACTACGCTGTGCCAGAATGGGTTTTTTTTTCTTATCCTGATTGGTTGGGATCTTGGTCTGTATTATTGGTCTTGGAAGTTTGTTCTGCTTGATTGGTGTTTTCTAATATCTTCTGTCTGTTGTTGTAGCTTTTTTTGGTCTTGATTGGCTGGCAACATTGTGTTTCCTGTATTGGAGCTTTTAGTGTGGCTTTGCTCTGAGTAAAACAGTCGCTATCATTATAGGAAGCTAGGTTTTCATCTGGGTACCCTGGTTGGGGTATGTTTAAGCTGGAAGGTATACGGAGGGGGGTGTTTGTGCCCGCAGGTGTTTGGCTGCTTGTGGTGTGGAGATTTTTTTGTTTCAGAGTTCAGGCTTCCAGATAATTTGACAGTCGCTGGTGAGTCGGCATCTTCTATTACAAATGCTTTCAGGTCTTTTTTCAATCTGCTATGGCTCTCTTGATAGATTCTGTAGCTGAGGTTTATTCGTATAGTGGCTAGGGTTTTGGTGCCAATTGAAGTCAATGCTTAATGCCCTGTGGCTTTCATGTCTTGACTAGTGAGGAAGTATGTTCCAGCTTGTTCTACTAGCAGTTTTGTGTTCATCCTAAGGTGGGTACTTAGATGCACACAAAAACTGGCAGTTAAAAAGCTGGAACACACTTCCTCACTCGTTCCAACACAGAAAGCCCCAGGTGAAAGTCTGTCTCACAGACGAACACTATTACAGAAGCCTGATGATGGAGATGAGATTCTGCAAACATGTTGCTACAACTAGCACAACTATAATGACGTGGGAAAATACCCAAACAAAGATGAATAGCATACATATAAATACCTGCAAAAACTTAAGAAAACAAATACAAATATACAGTATGTACACTCAAATCAATTGACTTATCTCTTCCACATGAAGTAAATATTACAAGATGAATGAGTCACCATTACAAAGTTTTGTCCAAAGAAATGATTGAGTCTTGAAGAGGTCTTTTCTTTAAAAAAGACATATTGTAGAGGTAAGGATAGCCAAGTTCCATTTCCCTGGAGCATTTTCTTAATGGCAAGTGCATTTCTGTAAATTACGTTCAATATTTGCACTAACTTTGTGAGATAGGCCAAATCTTATTACTCCCATTTTGAGGACGAATAAGAATGAGATATAGAGGCTTATCTACCTATGTTAACTTTCCCCAACCCAACCTTGTTCAGATTTAATTCCAATTTCCATAATCCTCAGTCAGCATTCTTGTGGGGTAGGAATTATGGGAGTTGAACCAATATGCTTTAGTAGAAACAGTAAAAAAAAAAAGGCTGAAAAACTCAGCTTATGTTTATTAGGGATATTATGAAATGCAAGGACTTAAATATGCCACCAGGACATTTGAGTTAAAAAGAGCTATAGGAGATAGAAAAACTGCCAGGAAATATTAATGTTGTTGTGTCTTTATACTCTTAAGAACTTTCTTAAAACGCTCATTTTCTAATGGCAGGTGCTGTAGAGCTTCCAGCATATGCCATTGCTTGCCTGGGAATGGAAAAAATAGGGCGAAGGAACACCCTGATCCCATTCCTCATCACAAGTGCAGTGATCTGTGGGATAGTGATGCTCATACCTCAGGTGAGTAACTCACACCAAGATCCTTTAGGAACACATTTGATGTATTTAATTTGCACTGCTTTATTAGGTTTCCCACATTGAGCCAAAGGTATCTTTCCATTCTGTTGACTTGAAGTGAATTAATATTCCTTTGTCAGTGTAATACTCCTATGAACATGTTTACAGGGACCTTAAAAATGTAATTGCAAAATCTTGCAAGAGCATTTAAATTGGTAAACAAATAGTTCTTATGATGGCTGATGGCTTATGATGATGGCTTATGATGATGGCTTTTATTATTTTAGCTTTGCTAGCTTACAGTGTTTAAATTCAACATTCTCCAAGGATAGTCACTAATTAATCTTATTTCGGGTTGGGAATTTGGTCAAATAAAACTGTCTTTAAGGATTTCTTCTAAAAAGAACTGGTGGGGGGAGACTTTACAGATTTCTGGAGTTCTGAAATATGGAGTTTATATACAGAAAACTGGAACTGAATAAAGGAAACCTGATTCTTGTCAATTGTGAATTGGATGAACAACATGGATTCTTTGTGTTTAGAAATCTTACCTGAATTCTGGTACACAGGGATAAAGCTAAATGTGAGTTTTCTCTCCACATGCTTTACAAATTGTCTTTCTTCTTAATAGGATTTCAATATTCTGAGTATATCAGCAAATATGGCTGGAAAATTTGCAATAGGAATTGCATTTGGCCTTATCTACTTGTATACGGCAGAACTTTATCCAACAGTTGTACGGTGAGTTTTTTCCTCTCTTTACAGCTAGTGTTAACAGTATTAATATGTCACTTTAGTACTTTATGGCAAATATTTTCTATTGCAACAGTAGCCTCAGAATTTGGACAATTCAAGTGAACAATGCCATTTTTGGTATTGTAGGTCTCTTGCTGTTGGAAGTGGGAGTATGATGTGCCGAGCTGGTAGTGTGGTTGCACCTTTTTGTGTCTATCTGTCAAGTATTTGGATCTTCTTCCCACAGGTAAGTGCCATATCTAAAATGAACAACAACATTCTTTAGAAGTCTGTGTCTGGGAACTACCAGCTGCTAAATTGATTTATCCTTCACTTGAAGGCTGTGCTAATATGTACGGTACTTTTTTTTCCTCACTGTTTTGTCTGCCCTAACCTTTATTTTTAGAGAGAGAATTCTAGCTAGGATATAGTACAAGGCTTAGACATGCAATTCCACTGTAAACATGATTTGATGATTTGAAGTCTATGCATCTTAGAGTTGACAAGTTTGAAAAACTTTGCTATTGTATAGACCAAGGGTGTCAAACTCCAGGCCCGGGGTCCAGATCTGGCCCATGGGGTGCTAAGATCTGGCCCGTGGGGTTGCCCTGGAAATAGTGAAGGACTGGCCCATGGTCCTCTGCCAGTGAAAATGTGGCCTTCCCGAGCTCTGTTTTTGCTTGTAGAGGGTTGCAGAAGGCTGTTTCAGCCAAAAATGGAGCTCCGGACCCCATTTTCTCTGGCAGAGCACTCCGGCCACAGGTGTCCCCAACACAAGTGATGTCAAGCTAGACATGCCACCCTGGCCATGCTCATCCCAGCCCCTGAGGTCAAACACAACCCTGATGTGGCCCTCAATGAAATCAACTTTGACACCCCTGGTATAGACCCATCATATCTTTGCATTGAGGTGAGAATGTATTACTGATCATAACATGGATTATACTGGTCTGCTTTCAGCCATAGGACAAAGGTACCAGTACCCACTTGTCGAATTAACTTTAACAGATTAGGCAGGCCTCCAGCATGATGCATTTTTGCTGGAAATTTATTTACTTACCCTTGATTTTACTGGATGCCCCACCTTTGGTAATTTATTTTAACATTGCTAGTTTAATCAGCTTTTGCTTTGCCTTACTTATGATTTAATTGGTATAATTATTGCCATTTTACTGAAACACAACATGAACAATTTGAAAAAGCTATATTATGATCATATTTTTAAACAACTGTTTCTAGGGCCACAGAAATCCCAAATAAATAAAGCAATGTAGGAAGAACATAAAAAAGCTTAAAGCAGAAAACTGTGATTTAGACATTGCTATTGGAGCTGATGCCAATGGCTCTTTGTGACAGTTTAAGAGCAAATTAAAATACTTCCTTTTAGCCAAAAATTTAAGAAAAACATTCAAAAGTTTCTTCAGCTGGGCTTTAATAGTTTGTATTGGACATAAACAGGTAGTCCTAGACTTATAACCATTTGTTGACCAACTGTCCAAAGTTACAGTGGCATTGAAAAAAGTTAATGGGCCTTACACTTTCTACCTTTGTAGGATATTGTTGATCACAAATTTGGGCACTAGGCAACTGGCATGTATTTATGATGTTTGCAGCATTCCGGGATCATGTGATCTCCATTATGACCTTCCCAGCCAGTTTTGACATGCAAAGTCAATAGGGGAAGCAACTTAATGTGATCACATGATTTACAAATGCAGTGATTCACTTAACAATTGTGGCAAAAAAGGTTGCAAAATCAGGGAAGATTCACTTAACTTGCCTTGCTTAGCAATGGAAATACTGGCCCCCATTCTCGTTGTACATCAGGGACTACCTGTATAAAAGCCACCCAGACTTGTTCATGAGATTCAAGATATGAATGTTCCAAACGTATAGTGGCAGCAATGGGTGCATTTCAGTGGTATAGAATTCTATTGCATTATCTCTCTTTTAAGCTAATATTTTCATTTGAATGCTGTTTTTTTTTCTTTTAGCTGATCGTTGGAATCATGGCCTTCTTGAGTGGTGTGTTAACACTGATGCTGCCAGAAACACTTGGAAAACCATTGACAAACACGTGGGCAGAAGCTGCAGAGCTAGATGACCAGGTCACCAATAAAAGCCATTCAGAAAAAACTATTCCAGCACAAAATAATTCAACACTGGAGAAAATGGAAATGCTAAATCAAGGAGCACGAGGCACTGATTGATAAAACCATCCCTTTGGTTTTAGCCAGCTTGTGTGGTTTTATCTGCAATATCTTAACAGACAGTCCATGGTATCATGTAACTGGAACATTTTCTTGCTTTCTCAAGAAGGGAGACATATAATGTAGTTCCTTGTTTGGGATGCTTTTCTGAATCTAGCTAGTAACTGGAGAATTTTAATTTTAATTTTTGAGACACATGCAGAGAAAAGGTTCTCTTTCAGAGTTCCTGTTACTTTTTCTGCCTGCTTATTTTGAAAACCTGTCTCAGAATTCCTTATATCAGCAACAACCAGCACCAGAAGACACAAAGTAGAAACTCATGATTTCAGGAAGAAGTATGGCAGTGCAGGAACACTCACGTTGTGTTGCAGTGGTTTCTCTGTACATGGAAGATGCAGTTGTATTTTCTATGATTTTGTCTCCTTATCTAACAATATCATCAGTTAAGGAAAAGAAACAGGCATTCTATAACTTTCATGCACCCTGTCCTAGGTATCAGCATTATGCAGATGGAAGAAAACACTGTTTCTTGATGTAGTTTTAGTACAGTCGGAAGAACACAATTGAAATCAGATTGTATTAAAAATAACACTCTTCAATATGTCCAATAACTTGCACAGTCTAGAAAATGTTTATATATGTCAATTCTTATTACAAAATTGAACACCTCAGCAAATTTGGGGGGAAGGAGCCTAGGAACATTTTGAAGAAAATATGCAGAGATTGTCAAGAAAACCAAGAACAAATGGAAATATAATAAATAAGAGAAATGGAAAACAATATATGTAGAAGGGGAAAAACCAAGAAAGTCCAATTGCCTTTTTAACAGTACCTTTGGAACAACCAGGACCTGGATGATTGAGAATTTCCATAGATATACATACAGAAATGGGGGGGGGAGCACCTTTGTGAGGTTAGGCTCCATCGGGAACCTTCTACACTGCTCAAAAAATAAAGAACACTTAAACAACACAATGTAAACTCCAAGTCAGTCACACTTCTGTGAATCAAACTGTCCACTTACGTAGCAACACTGATTGACAATCAATTTCACATGCAATTCACAGGTAGAAAGCATAGGCATTAGCAAGACATCCCCAATAAAGGAGTGGTTCTGCAGGTTGTGACCACAGTGGTTCTGCAGGTTGTGACCACCAGACCACTTCTCAGTTCCTATGTTTTCTGGCTGGTGGTTTGGTCACTTGAATGCTGGCGTGCTTTCACTCTAGTGGTAGCAATGAAGCGGAGTTTACAACCCACAGAAGTGGCTCAGGGTAGTTGCAGCTCATCCAGGATGGCACATCAATGCGAGCTTGGCAAGGTTTGCTTGTGTCTATCAGCGTAGTGTCCAGAGCAATGGAGGCGCTACCAGGAGACAGGACAGTACATCAGACGCAGAGGAGACCACAGGAGGGCAACAACCCAGGCATCAGGATGCTACCTCCGCTTTTGTGCAAGAAGGACAGGAGGAGCACTGCCAGAGCCTGCAAAATGACCTCCAGCGGCCACAAATGCGCATGTGGCTGCTCAAACAGTCAGAAAGACTCTATGAGGGTGGTATGAGGCCGACGTCCATAGGTGGGGTTGGGCTTACAGCCCAACATCGTGCAGGATGTTGGCATTTTCCAGAGAACATCAAGATTGGCGCCCTGTGCTCTTCACAGATGTGAAAGCAGGTTCACATTGAGCATTGACAAATGTAACAGGGTCCCTGGAGATTGCCAGTGAGAACATTCTGCTGCCTGCAACATCTCTAGCATGACGGTTTGGCAGTGGGTCAGTAATGGTGTGGGGTGGCATTTCTTTAGGGGCTGCACAGCCCTCCATGTGCTCACCAGAGAAGCGCTGACTACCATTAGGTACTGAGATGAGATCCTCAGACCCCTTGTGAGACCATATTGCTGGGTGCGGTTGGCCCTGGGTTCCTCCTAATGCACGACAATGCTCGACTCATTGTGCTGGAAACTGTCAGCAGTTCCTGCAAGACGAAGGCATGATGCTATGGACTGGCCCGCCTGTTCCCCAGACCTGAATCCAATTGAGCACATCTGGAACACTCATGTCTGTCTCCATCCACCAACGCCACATTGCCACCACAACTCCAGGAGTTGGGGGATGCTTTTGTCCAGGTGTGAGGAGGAGATCCCTCAGGAGGACCATCCGCCACCTCATCAGGAACATGCCCAGGTGTTGTAGGGAGGTCATACAGGCGCGTGGGAGGCCACAACACACTACTGAGCCTCATTTTGACTTGTTTTAAGGACATTAATCAAAGTTGGATCAGCTGTAGTTTTTTTCCACTTTAATTTTGAGTGCAACTCCAATCAGACTCCATGGGGTGCTAAATTTGATTTCTTATTGCTAATTTTTGTGTGATTTTGGTTGTCGAGTTGTTGTCAGCACATTCAACTATGTTATGAACAAAGTATTTAATGATAATATTTCATTCATTCAGATCTAGGATGTCTTATTTTTGTGTTCCCTTTATTTTTTTGAGCAATGTACTTTGTTCCATGAGTGATGTTGCATGACCATTGCATGTATTCTGATACATCATATTAATTCTGAGCAAAGCCCTTTGATGATTCTTGAGGGCTTTGCTAATTTAGTTCATTATCTTATTCCTTCTGGAAGGGAAACAGAGACTAATGGGTAAAACCAGCCTATAAAACAGCACTTTCTCTCCTGCTGTCCACCCTCCATCAGCTTCTCCAGAATGAGTCAATACTTTCTATCCCTACCCTAACACTCCTGTTTTTTGTTTAAGTCCATGTTTGGTGCTCTTGAAACTGGAGATACATACGTGTGGGTTTTCATGCCTCTAAAAGCAAACCCACTTTCAATGTGGAACCAAGGCTCCCATTAGAGGTGCATGGAGGCAACAGGAAAAGATCTAATGAAACCAGTTCATTAAAGCGCTCTATTAATAAAAAGTATGTGCATTATGTTCAGCATCTACTCCAGTTTTTAATAATTTGTTGTACACTGGCAATACTATAAAGCTAGTCTTTGACTTACAATCATTTGTCTTGTGACCATTTGAAGTTACAATGGCGCTGAAAAAAGTAATTTATGGTCGTTTTTCACACTTACGATCGTTGCAGTATTCTCATGGGCACATGATCAGAATTTGGATGCTTGGCAACTGGCATGTATGTATGATAGTTGCAGTGTCTTGGGGAGGTCATGTGATCACCTTTTCAGGCTTTCTGACAAACGCAGTAAATGGGGAAGCCAAATTCCACTTAACAACTGTGTTATTAAGTTAACAACTGCAGTGATTCACTTAACGACTCTGGAAAGGTCATAAAATGAGGGAAATCACTAAACAGCTCTCTTCTTTAGCAACAGAAATTTTGGGTTAAGTTATGGTTGTAAGTCAAGAACTACCTTATATGTAATTAGATTGATTAAATAGTGTACATAAACAAAATGTACCAGACATTTTTCCAGTGGATTCTTACATAGTTTGAGCTAAAGTTACTAATGCTTTTATATAAATGTTTTTTAAATTCAAGAAAGAGAATGTCAAGTTCATTGTCAATGCTAGTGCTAGCTAACAATCACAAGATGATAAGAACCACGTGCAGGAGATTTTTCTACTGTCTTGCAATGATCTGGATACAGCAGCCCCAGTTTACACATGCCAAAACATAAGATTAAATGCAGATTCCATCACTTCAATTTCAGTCCCTTTCTATCCCTGCTTTCCTTTATTTCCTTGTCCTGATGAGAAATTCTGGAGGTCTCAACACCTTTCAGTCTCTCAGTTGGCCCCATAAATACATTGATCTATTACACATTTTGAAATTCTTGATGGCTATCACAATTGCCTGTATTCAACAGTCCCAGCATAGAACAGTTGCAATTGCTCTGGGTTCACTCATTTCACTGAACCATAATCTACTCATATTTTAACTTCTGGTATTCTGCAAGCTCAGCTCTATCATTTTCGGAAGTATTGATCCAAGTATTAGACCTAGCTCTACTTAATTGTTGGATAGGGTGTACTGCCAGGAAATGAAGATGGAATGGAATTTAAAAATGTGCAAAAACTCATGGAGGAGAGGTGACAAAAGGGAATCTCTGCTCTTCTGTTCTAAGTGGTATGAAATTCACTTCCATACAGGTAAAAACAACTGTAAAGTCACCTTCAAACTATTCAATTCCCAGTAAGAAACCTACATAACACTGATTCTATGCTTGGATTAGTTTAGTGACGACACTCCCATATCATATTAAACCATGGTTTGATTCATCCTGATTTAATGAATGAACTACATTTGACTAGCCTAGAAGAAGATGTCCTCTACCCTAAACCCCTCTCCAGAATAAGAATTCTTGAGCCGTCTCAGATTGTTCTTTGTTTGAAAACCCCATGAGGGAATACCCATAACTTCAGAAGACAGGGTATTCCACTCTTTAAGAGCTATTATGATCAGCAAATTACTCTTTATTTTGGGATTGGACCTCTATAAACCAATTCTCTCTAAAGAATTGGTTTATGTAAGGCATTACAGAGAATAAATGCATGACTTCTTGTGATGGCTCTTCAAGTATTAAAAGACTGCTATTATGTCTCCCCTTTTGTCTTCTCTTCTTAAAGCTTAGATGTATTTAATTCTTTTAATATTATTTCATGGAGTTTAATCTCCAAGGATTTCACTATATTTGATGCTCTTCTCCACACTCTCCAGTTTCTCAGCAGTCTGCTTGTTTGGGGAAATCAAAACCCAACCTAGTATTCCAATTGCTGTCTGACCAATGCTGTATAGAGCAGAATGATCACTTCCATGATCTTGACATTATACTGTACCTCTGTACCAGCCTCCACTTCTGTAGCCCAAAACTACATTGGATCCTTTGGCAGCTGCAACACAGTGCACCTTGTGCTTACCTTGTGGTTTTTCAGAACACCCAGAACCTTCTCACAACCTCTGCCAAGCCAAGGTACCAACTTAGCATCTCACAATTCTCATCACGGGATAGAGCTTTGCTAAACAGAACTACTTATCTTTGAACCTTCAGCCTGTTTTGTGAGATTAACAATTTTCCTTACCTCCTTTGGGTCATCTGCAGATTTGCCAAGACTCCCATTTGTGCCCTCATCTATGTCAGTTGTAAAGATGCTGAAGAGCAAGGCAGAACTCTGAGATGTCCTACTGCATAACTATCCTTTTTTTTATTCTAGAAAAAACATTTATTTGACATACATTTAAAACAGACAAATCAACACACACACACACACACATATACGTTTTACAGCATATCTTGAGCAATGGTTAATTTTTTTTTCTTTATCGTTAACGTGATCTGCCTTGTTACAATAACTCCTTCGTTCTTTTAATGTTTTAATTTCTCTATGTAGTTTATGATTAAATGCACATCTTTTGTCATTTCCATAACTTCTCCAAATATCAAATATTACCTTTTCTTTAACCACTCATCCCAAATGTTCCATATTTTATAATAGTCACTATCTTGTTTATTTTTTAACAATTTGATTAGGCTATCCATCTCAGCACATTCATGTATTTTTTAAA
>BHFT01000387.1:0-11121 GCA_004320025.1 Laticauda laticaudata
AGTGAGTACACAACGGATGCATCGCGTTTTCCAACGGATGGCAAGCTTTTTTTAACGTTTTACATCCTCTTTGCATTCGTAAGTGCAGTGGGACAGGGGCTTTACAAATCAACTTCCTGAAGAATTGCGAATAAATGCTAGCAAAACTTTGGCAAAACAGAATCAGCAAGCTGGGTGGGGCTACTGAGACAATGAATCTGATTCCATGCACAATGCCAGATTCCCAAATTAGCATTATTGATAGGCAGCTATACACCTTGTGTTTGAACATGTCCAGTGACACTCTCATTGCATAATTTCCTAGAAGTTTTAGCCCAGTTGCTGCCCTGTTGCTGAATCTATACTATACATATCCTGTTCCTGAATCTGTTATGCAAGCTTTCCATCAAATGTAGCTTGTTGTTTTCCCCCAATAAGAAAAATGACGGCACTGTGCTGTGCTATATCTTTTTGCAAATCATCTTTGTTACATAATTTCTGTCTAACTACAAATGGCCAGGCTGTACTGACCCAAGGAATATGACAGCAGAATTAAGGCAAAGGTGTCAGAAGAGAATGTTAAATTGCTTAGGCTGTTAAAGAACAGTTTTACTACAGAATTGGATTCATTTCTTTTAACAGTCCATTTATTGCAGGGAAAGATACTAGTTAAAAAAAAGGAAATGTAAAGTACTGAGCAATCACAGCTCAGCTCAATCCCCAGTCCTGCTAGGAGTAATATTGTCTTTTATCAGGGAGGATATGTTAGTTGTTTACTGGTTCTTTAGAAATGAAATTAGAGACAATTTTTCTTTTCCTGAATTTCAAGAATATTCTACTGTGTCAGATATTTGCATTAACAATATGATTTTATTGCATTTTTTCTGAGAAGTAGTTTGTTAGGGACAACCCAGAGATGTTTAAAATGGACAACAGTATACATCTTACAAATAAATCTGAGAAATTTGTTAAGTAAGTTTTGCCCCATTTTATGACTTTTCTTGCAACATTTGTTTAGTGAATCACTGCAGTTGTTAAATTAGTGACACATTTAAGTGAGGGCTAGAGGCCTTCTTCATAGACTTTGCTTGTCAAAAGATTGCAAAAGCTGATCACATGACCTCCCAGTCACTGCAACTGTTGTAAATATGAACTATTTGTCCAACATCTGCATGTAAATCATATGTTGCAATGGTTGTAAGTGTGAAAAATAGTCATAAGTCATTTTTTAGTGTCGTTGTAACTTTGAACGGTCACTAAACAAACTGTTGTAAGTTGAGGACTACTTGTATATGTGTATGGCTGTATGTACACACACACACACACACACACACACTGTTTGTTGTGTAAGGGCCAGGTGTGACAACTGGAGCTAAGCAGATATGACATTTCAAAATTCTCCACCAACTTTGTAGGGGTTTTTTTTTGCCTCATTTTCTTTAGAGAAAAATAGTATCTCCAACTATTTCTGAATGACAGGATTCCCCCATAGCAATACATAGATGTTGCAATTTCCTGGAAAAATGATTCTACAATGAAAGATAAAACCATTCCTGTAGATACAGACACACACTGTGCACTTAGCTCTCTCATCCCTAAGTGTAAAAATATCACCTTTCACCAGTGAAAATTTCCATGGAGCTCTCTGATCTCTTTAATGAGATTTAAAAAGCAGATTTTTTTGTGTAATACAGTTGTTGAAAGGAAATCTTTCCATGTTCATTTCTAAGCCAGGAATAAAGAATGTGCATAGTTACTGGAATTAGAGGTGAAGTTTACTCTGAGAGTGCAATGTACAAAATCAGCTGTTGGAGGCACACACATTGTCTTTTCTAAGAGCCCTTTATAAAGGAATTTTTGCTCTTTGTTCCTTGAAAGGGTACATTTAGCTGGCATTCCAAGAGGCCCCAATCAGTCACCCTGTTGACTAAAGCGATTTTAGATAGACAAGGAGGAATTCTGGAATACTGAATCCAGTTTTGGTTATCATGATACAAAAAAGATATTGAGACTTCAGAGAAAAGCAACAAAAATGGTTAAGGGATTGGAAGATAAAACCTACAATGAATGGTTGCAGGAACTGAGTATGTCTAGTCAAGCAAAAAGTAGGACTAAGGGTGACTTGACAGCAATCTTCCAATATTTGAGGGGCTGCCACAAAGAGAAGGAGGTTGACTTGTGTTTCAAACCACCTGAGGGTAGGACAAGAAGTAACATTTCAAAACTTACCAGAAAGGACGTTAATCTAAAACTAATGAGAAATTTCCTAAGGGTGAAAACAAGAAGTGGAATGGCTTGCCTCCAGAAGTTGTAAAATTTATCATTATAAATTTTTAAAAAGAGATTGGACAGCCATTTGTCCAGAATGGTATATAGAGTCTCCTGTTGTGCAGAGTTGGATTAGAAGATCTGCAAAGTCCCTTTCAACTCTCTTATATTGTTATACTGAACGTTCATCCAATTATATTGGCATTTTCCTTTGCATTTTGATATTTGTCTAGCATTGATTCTGTTGTGTGATTTTGAACATTTTATCTTGATTGTAGTGGAAAAAATATGTGCTGGGAAAACTTGATTTCCTTCCTACACAATTAATGAAAACTGGGGATAAATGCAAACATAATTCTCTGGCTAGACTAAGTGAAAATGCTTTCCCATGCAGCTTTACTAACATGTAATTTGGGATGATTTCTGAATGATAATAACTTGAATTCTTCATTTCCAATGTTCAGCTCAAGATCAGAACTGTATTATTTTCTTTCCTTCATACTGTTTTTTATTGGCATGTCGTTCCCCCCGCCCCCCCATCTCTGTCAGTTTGGGAATAGGAATAAAAGTATTTATAATGAACAAGTGTCAACTGGATTTAACTACCTCATTTGCATTGAAATCTTCTTCTCCCCAAAATTTCCAGTCTTCCAAAACCTGACCCAGTGACATGATTAGTAACCTTGGTGGACTGACCCTCTTTTTAACCATTAAATTCCCCTACACCCACAAAATCAGGACATAAAATCACACCAACACACATACAATTCACTATCTGCAAAGGCCAAATAACTTTAAAATGTTGCTTCCATCCCAAAATAAGTTCTTCACCCATAGCATATGTCACTGAATAAATATTGCCAATTCTCCTCTCAGGAATAGTATTTTCCTTGAAGTCTCTAACCCTACTGTTTTCAAACTTGGCTTTTCTGGCAGGACATGATGCATTTAAATTTCTGTATATCACTTTAAATCTTCCAGTTAGGTGACTTATAAAGTGAATGCAATAAATAAATAAGGGGTGTGATTTCAAATTGCCTCTTATTTTAACATTGTGTTCTCTGTTGCTGCTCAACTTAGAATTACATTCAGATTAACTAATATTTTAGGCTTTAGCGTTGATCATGACACATGGTTTTCTTCTTTGTGTGCTACATAAAAACTGTAATGAATTTCACACTTACTCTTCTCACTGAAGGCATTGAATTGTTTACAAGAACGTTTGAGTGATTATTAGAAACTAAATTATGAACAGTGCACTGAAATATGAACCTTTACCAATCACGTGAGCCATATATTCCCTGCCCATTTTAATATTCTGAAGTCAAGACAGTGCATAATTTTATCAAGTCAAACATTCTTTCCTACACAGTGATGTGGAATGAATTAGGAAAGCATGAAGCTGAAAACAAGCTGGCCCAGTGCACAGAAACAAATGCCTATCATATTAGAAGACTGACACATATCCAGTTGAGAAGTTAAATGTTTTCATTCATCCTTCACATTTTCTTCCTGTAGTCACAAAAGAATGTACTCAGCATACTAACAGCTGGCAATGCCAGAATGCAAATAATGCAGCTATGACAATCATTTATCCAATATATATTTGAGGGCTTGGAAACTTGAAGAGGACATCCATGCAGGGAATAGTTTTGCAATTAGATACAGCAGAGAAATAATAGAGATAAATGTCCCTATTGAACATTTGGTTCAGGCATAAGATTGGAAGGAAGGTAGATTCACCTCCCTTTCTGGAAGTGATAGATAGATTTAGTGAGGATTTCATCTTCATCCCATTTCTCTATTCAGTCTTTTCATCTACTCTGCTATTAATTTTAATGTTTTAATTTTTAATATCAAGTGTTCTAAAAATTAAAACATTCTAATTGTCTATACAATTATTTATGATGTTGTGAGCTGCTCAAGTCACTTGATAGTGAGATGGGTGGCATATAAAATAAATTTTAAAAATGTGTAAGTGTTGATTCAGCACATCTAAAACTTGTAAATCATCTGGGAAAGAGATTTGTCACCTATAGAAAGAATTTTTAAAAGTTACTTTAAAAAAGTGATATTTTCTGTGAAATCAGAGGTGTATTTTATTATGCCAACTTTACAATCAAGATCACCATCACCACTCCAAGTTTATATTAAATGTATTTGTGTACGTCACATTATGTTTTTTGAAATGTATTTTGCAATGTGATGTTTTAATATGACATAGTATGGGACACCTTAATTACTGTACATACTTTTATGAAAGGACTGGCTGAGGTTGTCTAGTGAAAATGTTCTCTCAGGAAAATACAGACTTCTTTCTCTGTAAAGTATGAATTGGCATTTGACAAAAATAAATTAAAAAATCTGTGCCAAATCTTGCTTCTTAGAATGGCTTGCTATGGATTAGCAGGATTGACTGGCAGAACAAAATGACAGGCTCTTAAGAAATTGTTGGGTCAACATTCTTTCCATTCTTAGCTGTTTTTGTTAACACTAGTATCCTCTACACGTTTGTTTTGGGACTGAATTGTATAAAAGGCTTGAAATAATCATCTTGCACAAGCTTTTCTGTCATGTAAGATTTGACACAACAGGTATTTTTTCTTGTGTTTTTATCATTTATCATTATCAGAGCCAAATTTTAATACTATGAAGATAATTTTGGTTTTCCATATTATTTCTATCAACTGTGTCTTAAAGACAGGGGTGGGATTCTTCCAGTTCGCACATATTTGCTAGAACCGGTTGTGAACATTCTAAGCAGTTCGGAGAACCGTTGTTAGAAGAAATTACTGGTCTAATCCTGTAAGGAAGGCAGGAAGGAAACATTCTGGTGTTGCTTACAAAAACTGCCTCTGTTAGCCCTTATTACATTCTTGACAGGATTAGACTTCCTGTCTCAGGAATGTCTTTTTTTCCCCTCCTTTCCTGGTACTTTGCTTGTGTGGAGTGACCATTCAAAGTTACAATGGCACTGAAAAAAAGTGACTTATGACCATTTTTCACACTTACGATTGTTGCAGCATCCCTACAGTCATGAGAAGTGAGGCGAGGAGATGTATACCTCAATGTGAGTGATGTTCAGTTGGCCACACCCAGCCAATAATATGACCACCAAGCCATGTCCACCCAGTCACATGACCAGTAAGCCACACCTACCACCTAAGCCACGCCCACAGAACCAGTTGTTAAAAATTTGAATCCCATCCCTGCCTAATTATATTATCAATTCCAGACTTAGAAAATAATTAAAAGGAAGAATAAACAGCTTTAGAAGACCGATGACTTTTTTCATTGTGTTTCTGATTTTCAGAAGACAATAAAGATAATTTTGGCATTCACTGAAAGACTTTAAAATATTTCATTTTTCACAGGGCAGAGTTAATAATCTGACCTTTTAGAAAGCTCTAGTGCCATTTCACCATGGTAAAGGGGACCTCATCCTTTGAAGAAATGTGTGTGTGTGTGTATGTGTATTATAACATATACACACATACACCAAACTAATCTTTTTTCTCTGATTCTCCTCTCTTTTGATAAAACACTAAAGGAGATACTACTCATTATTCCAGTCTTGAATCTACTTAATTTTGGAACAGCTACCATTCATACTGATGAAACTGAAGGGTTTATTCCGAAGAAAATCCATCAGCATATGATTATAATATAACATTGTGATGCCAAACCTGTGGCACGTGTTCCAGAAGTGGCATGCAGAGCCACTTCTGCCTGCACATGAGAGTTTGCTCAGAAGACCTCCATTGCGCATGTACGTGCACCTCATGCCAGCCAGCTGATTGTCAGGTATCTGCCACACATGCGTGGTGAGAGATGCATGCACATGTACAGAGGTATGTGGTATGTGTGGGCCTTGCATGCACATGTGCAGAGGCGTGTGATGCACATGCAGGCGGTCACATGCACTTGCGTAGGGGGTGGGAGGAGTCACATGCACATTGCATCATGAGTGCAGGTACACAAGTGTGTGCACGCACACTTTTGGGACACAACATGGAAAAGGTTTGCCCTCACAGATAGAGCATTACTTTGTCCTTTTTTTAAAGCTTGTGACATATTTGCCATAATGACTTTGCTTTACCTAGAAGTGCAAGTGCTGCCTTTCTCTAAATTGGTACTCTATAGTGTCAACTTCTGCATGACTGGCCAGAGCTGAGGATTCTTTCAACCGAAGGGCACAATTGGGTGGATTATGGATAGTTTGTATGGAAGACACTATAGTGTTTTATGAATCCTCATCATAGCAATGAAGAATATTCTTAACATGTACCACTTTCATTTCTGGGATATTTTTCCCTGTCCTAATAATTTTTGCTTATTGTTTGGAAATATGTTGGTGTTCCATGGTTACATGGTATGATTAACTGAGACAGCAATACTATTAATAACTTGGGCAGGAAAGAACTTTCTGCCTTAAATTCATTTTGCTCAGAGCATCTGTTTGAAAGATAAGATGGAAAGGTTCAGGAGGCTGTTTTCAAAACTTTTCTTTTGATACCATCTTGACAAAATAACTGGGTTTTGTTAAAAACAAAATAAGCAGAAGAACAAAAACATAGACCCAGTTCTGCAGTCTAAGGCAGGGGTCGCCAACTTTTTGGACCTCAGGGACCACCAAATTCATAATTTTAAATCCCAGGGGCCACCGGTTGGTAACCGCTGGTCTAAGGGACCCTGCTAACAGTTACTTTCTTTAATGTTCAATGAAAGCAAAAACATTTAGAAGTGCTGCACTGAACCATTATGAATGAAAGGAATCATCTTGTTTCCAAATGATACATTATGAATAGGCTTCTGCAGCAAGGGGTGCAACTTTGATTTGTGAGAGAGACAATGCAAAGACAGCATGATGTTTTTTTTGTTAAACTCAATTCATTCTAGGCAAAAGATGCTGGTTTGGGATTGCATTACGTATTGAAAATAACCATTGAGGAGGTCAATATTATCAGAAAGAGTCCATCAAAGAGCCACAGTTTATCAGGGCTGTCTGGGCTGCTTGCTTTTCTTGTAATTGCACCAGTAAATGATCAGAAACCCAGAAATTATTGTGCCTGTCACCCTGTTTTAGAGCCAGGAGTGTTAAGCAATTGCTGGGGACCCATTACAATGTAGTTTGTTTTAAACGATTATTCAGTTTACCACCTTTCTTTCATGATTGCTAGGATCATCCTGGGTCATTGGTTATCTCTCCAAGGTTTTACGGCCATCAATGAAAACAACCTTTTTAGCACCTTCTAATCTTAAACACATTTTGCAATTCCTATGTGCACTGCAAGTCAACATTGCCTATATGTTTTAAGTAGACAATTGAATGTTGAGAAATTTTGTGGTTTCCCTGTGTTAAGTGAGATTTTTGCCTTCAAGGACATCCTTGACTCTTAGCTGTTAAAAGGTATTTATATCTTAGGAGAAGAAAAAAAGGAGAGCCATTTTTTCAGGTGTGTGGGTGTATTTATACCTGTTGTCATATTTACCTATACAGTCACTGACTTTGTAAACAGTTCCTGAAGAGTGTCATGGTATGATTTCAGCCAGCTCCTTTTGAGAGAAAGCTCTGTCTAATCATGCTAATGTTTCATCAAACAAGATCAAATGACGGTTGTTAGATTTTATAGAGCATAGATGATGGGACATTGCTTCACTAGATGAATCTTCAGGCTAAATATTCATTTTGCACAGCAAATTAAATACTAAAGTATCCTTTAGAAGTGATATTGTTTTGTCATTTGGGTCTTTAAAGAATCTCTCTAACATCCAAAGACAATTGGCTTGTTTTTAATAGAAATAGTTTTTTTAAATATAAATTTTCCCTTAATTTATTCTTTGTAAAAAACATACATAATATGCAAATTGAGTCTTACCCAGAAAAATAAATTGTTTCAATCTTTGTTTTCTTACATTTTCAGTTAGTTTTGATAAGGTTCAATCAATATCTTGATATTGTATGGGTGACTAAAAGATTTATTTATCAAGAAGCTCATGTAAACTTTTGAATTGTAGGGCATTGTTGATGCATTTGACTCTGGTCATGTAGCCAATATGAATGCTAAATACTCCCTTTCCCCAAGCTAAACTATCCCCATTCTTCAAAAGACTCAAGACTTATGTGTGATGATGACAACAGTGCAAATAGTTACAGTAAGTAGTGCCTAAAAGTCACTAAATCACAAATCAGCAAGTCCTTGAATAAAAGCAAAGGAATAATTATTTTCTGTGATTAAACTTGCATAATTAAAATGATATACTGAGGAAATGGAGAAGTGAATAATCAAAATGAAAGATAAGCAAAATCATCTGACTCAGGAATAAGAATAGTTAGTAAGTCTAGAAGAATACTTCAAATTTACAATAAGGGATGGAATTGGCACATATGATGATGCATTCAGAATTAGAAGTCATGAGAGAACTGTATGAACATATACCGTATATACTCGCATATAAGCTGACTTTAGAACGCTTTTTTTTTTTCAAATTTGGGGGTCGGCATATATGCGCATAAATCTGTTTTTTTTTTATAACCACCATTATATGGTGGTGAGGAGGGCCCAGAATCCCCTGGTTTAGCCAGCAGTTATTTCAGTTCGGTGGGTTCAATGACCGCTTGGAAGGAAAATCCCCACCTTCTCCCTCTCAGTGGCCGTGCCTCGATTTGTGCCAGAGCAGCAACTTAGTGAGGCGGCTTCCCACGATGAGAGTCTTGGCTCTCGCACACCCTGTCAGCTGGCCCTTAGCAGCCCTTGCCTCAAGTAAAATGCGCACTAAGTCGGGCACCATTTTTCTCCCTGGATGGACGATGAGCCGCAACTTTTGCCCCGCCGCCTTTTCCCTCTGGGCTTCACTTCTGCTGTTCAGGGAAGTCGCGCCCAAAGCCCTGTCCTCCCAGAATCTTTCTGACGGTGAGCCTTGGTCTTGGCCCATCTTCGCAGGGCGTTGAGCTCGGCGGTTGATCGCCACCCTGTTGCTCAGAACGGGATAGCCTGACAGATCGAAGTTAATTGGGGGAGGGGTGTTTCTGTGCTGGGATCTACTCAAAAATAGTTATAATTTACCTGTTCCCAGCTCTTGGGGAAATGTTGGTAATTACGCCATCGTAATTACACCATCTCCAGATTTTTTTTCATGGGTCTCCAGATTTTCCTTTATCAGGGGTTGAACACCATGGTATTTGGGGGTCGGCTTATATGCGAGTTTTTGCAAAATTCCTCATTTTGGGGCAATTTTTTTAGGGTCAGCTTATATGCGAGATCAGCTTATATGCGAGTATATACGGTACTTTTTCTTGAATAAAATTTGTATCCCCTGCTGGAGGAAAGAAATATATGTCTTTGAGAAATCATCATATTTTTCCTATCGTAATGCCATTTGGATCTTTTGGATTTCAACTCTGATTAATGCCTCATTAATACAGTCATAACTGAATTCACTTTGGGAGGTTAGAAATTATAATCCATCTCATCTAGATGGTGACAGATTGTGGGATGATTACTTTCTACAAATGAAAGTGTAGCTTCAGTACTTCAGGAAATGATTAAAATTAGATTTTAATCTGAACGGTCCTGATGCTGTTGTACGCTCCTGCAATGAATTTCAGTCTGTTCTTTGTGTTACTCTTTACAAGAAAAGATGTTATTATTGCTTTATGAATTGAAATCTATTCTTTCCCCTTGAATAAAATCTGAAATAAACTTTTCTGAGAAGATAAAGCAGTGATAAGTATGTAACTATACATCTTCTCAGCCCGCCTCCAGTTCATTTATACTAATTTTTTTTTAAAAAAAATCAGGATTATGATTATCAATCTTTATCAGTAATGCCAGTTTNCCAGTTCATTTATACTAATTTTTTTTAAAAAAAAATCAGGATTATGATTATCAATCTTTATCAGTAATGCCAGTTTCTAAGATTCAAAGTCTGTTTTACATTTGCTTATATTAATACCTGCAATAAGTTTTCGTGTTGCAGGAGAACACGCAAGATGCCTCTGAAGAAACTGTAGTGATGTTTACTGGAAACTATATGTAATATCACTTGTGAGGCATTCCTTTCTCTTTTATCTTTATAGTCCAGACAGATTTGCCTGAAGGAGTTTATTCAGAAGATGCACATTTCAGATGCTCCTAGAAAGTTGTCATTGAACATTACAAAAACCATAGTGAATTATGCATATCATCAGAGAAAAATGGTATTTTATAGGATTTCCAAAAACAATTTAAAAATAGATTTGTGTCAGAAAAGAACTTAAAATAGGTCATGGGGGAAGGGAGTAGAAAGAAAGGACTGAAGGAGATATGCAGCTGATTCAGTGCAGTGGATCAGACATAATTATTTTTATTTATTTATTTTTGTCAATTGCTGACAAGATAATTGGTATAAGTAAAACCATAGTTATGAATACATGGATACATATAAGAAAAATAAATAAAAAAAGAAACAATAGGACAGGGAGGGTAGGCACGTTGGTGCGCTTATGCACGCCTCCTAAAGACCTCTTAGGAAAGGGGTGAGGTCAATAGTAGACAGTCTAAGGTTTGGGACTAAGGTTTTTGGGGTTTGGGGAAAAAAAAACTACAGAGCCAGGTAGAGTATTCCAGACATTGACCACTCTGTTGCTGAAGTCGTATTTCCTGCAATCAAGTTTGGAGCAATTAATCTTGAGTTTGTATCTATTGTTTGCTCTTGTGTTATGGTTAAAGCTGAAGTATTCATTCATTGACAGGTAGGATATTGCAATGTATGATTTTATATACTAAGATTGGACTGAAGGCGGCGTAGTTCTAGTTTTTCTGGGTCTAGAATTTTGAGTCTGGTGGCATAAGGTATTCTGCAACGATAGAGGAGTGGAGAACTCTTCTTGTG
>BHFT01000388.1:0-31656 GCA_004320025.1 Laticauda laticaudata
TGGAACATTTTCTCGTCCGCTGTGTCCTTTTTACAAACGTTTTGCATCCGTCAGCCAATGTGACAGGCCCTTTAGATTATAGAATCTTTGAAACTGGCTATGTGTAATGCATAGTTGTGTGCTATTTAACCTTTCATTCTACTTTTCATTGGGATGAAATATATTTAAATCTTGCTTCCATGCTGTTTATGCATTGAAAAAATTAGCATTGTAATGTGCGAAGGACAATGGACTTCCCAAATCAAATTTATAAAAGTACAATGGTATCTCAGTACTCATCAGTATGTCATTTCAGAAGATGTAAAAATGTGATAAAACCAATGGGTACCAAGAAAACCATTGTAATTTACCACAAGACTTACTATTTTGGCTGGAAGAAACAGGGAATCATGAGGCATCCAGAATCAGAAAGTTCTTCCTTGCGCATTACCGGGAGAAAGATGAGTGATGGGATAAGATTTCTGCTTCAAAACATGTCAAATACCGAATTTGATGAGTTTTGAAGCAGCTGAGTGCCCAGCAGAAGTGGTATTCAGTAGATTCTGACCAGTTCTGGAAAACTGGTAGTGGAAATTTTGAATAGTTTGGAGAACCGGTAAATACCACCTCTGATTGGAGATTTTACAATATCCTTCCCTGCCACACCCACCAAATCATACCCACAGAACCAATAGTAAAAACATTTGAATTCCACCACTGGTACCCAGATATTACTATATTGCTTCCAAATGCAATTCTTTTTTTAAAAAAATCTATGATCAAATTTTATAAAGAACTAGACAATCTGTGCCCTGTTGGGTCATCATTTCAGAGATATTTCCTTGCCTAAATAGAGAAACAAAATGATGACAGATGGGAAAAATAAACTAGTAGGACCGGGAGCAACTTCTGACTTCCTGCTGGCATCCCCATTGAGTTTCCTTGTGAGAAGCTGACAGGGAGCATCAGAAATTCCTCCCTCCCTCCTTCCTTCCTTCTTTCCTTCCTTCCTTCCTTCCTTCTTCCCTCCCTCCTTTTCAGCAGCAGGCTGCTGCTGGGTGCAGAAGGAAATGAAGGATTGTGAAATTAGATGGGAAATTGTCGGGGATCATTGAAATGGAAATAACCTGATTGCAGAAGCATCCAGGAGCACTGAAGCAGCTATAACTCCACCACATTTCATTTCCTTAAGACTCACAGGTCCTGGATTTTGGACACATTCTGCAAGGTACTTGAGGTACCTTGATTCAAAAATTATCGCTCACACACAGGCACACAAATACACAGATACACACACACACACACACACACACACACACCCCTATTGTAGGGAGCTCTCTGATACTCAAGTGTAGTGTTTACAATACCAGATTATTTACAATGCTCATTATTTAACGAAATGGTTCTACTTGCCCATATCTGGAAGTGAATGAGAAACAGGAAGCTGTCTGGCAGATGGGTACCTGCTGAGCCAGGCCAGGATTATAGTTCATTCCAGACTATGTTTGGATGCCTTCTGTCACTTGAATCCTGTCTGAGCTGGCAGTTAGAATGTCATGTCCTGGTCATCCTTGTGAATATGAAGGAAAGCTTTTCTATCAGAAAGCTACCAAATATGAAGAAGCCAAGGGGCTTAGATCTATTGCCCAGCCTCTTTGGCTCAGGATCCTTGACATTTTCTCACTGTGTCCTGCCATTATCCATATCTCAAGTTCAAATTGCTGAGAAGGTTATTATCTATGATATTGTACTTTTATTTTGCATTAAAATTAAAATGCATTTATTTTTGTTTGGGGGGGTTATAGTTGTTTCAATAAGTATATTTTCCTTAAACAATGGGCGTAATAGTATACTTGTGGTGCTTTGATTATAGTCAAGTGCTTTTCTGTCTGATCCTAGGATCTTTTCAACATGTTAGTCTGTTTATTTTTCCAAAGGTTATCAATGCTGCAGTAGCTCTTGCAGCCAAGCCCAAAAGCCAGGTGGTAAAAAGCAACATGGAAATGTATAAAGCCACCTGGGAGAATCACATACGTATACTCACAGAAGCTGTGGATGACATTACAAGCATTGATGACTTTCTTGGAGTATCAGGTGTGCCTCTTTCATTTTTTTCTTTTCTCTTTGAAATGCCTTTTTCCCCCTTAATGATTATTTGAGAGATGGCATAATTCCTTAGGAAGCTATGATGTATCATCTACCTTCTAGAACCTAGCCAAGTGTGAAATTAGTGTGAAGGAAAGTGAGTCTGAAGACAGAAGAATGCAATTGCTTCTGGTACCCAAAGGAGCTCACGAAAGATAGCAGAAGCTCTTCACTCTTTTCACCTGTCCTCTACTAGAGGAAACACAGCATGCCTTGAAACATCTAACATATTGTGGGATGTCTTTTAATAAAAATCAGTAGCAATCCCAAGTAACTTTGAGATATTTTATGTATCCGACAGTGGCCAGGAAGCTAATTGGTGGAACCAATTCACACTTGGATTTTATGGTAAAAGTAATTATTAATTGTACACAATTGTAAATATGTTCTGAAAAAATTATTCAGCCATATGATACAGTAAAACGTTTTGGCACACTTCAAATAATATCCATGAGCTGCGAAGTTCAGAAGAAACCATTAGCATTCAAGACAATCTCAGAAAGTAAAAACAGCAATTTAGCCAACTTGGGCGTTGATGTCGAATTTAACCATTGTCTCATATACGAGGGACACTGGAAAACTAATGTTAGAATGTCTCCATGTGCCCATATTGTGACTTATTTGATTTATTTGATTTATTTGACTTATTCATCAGTGGAAAGTCTCCCAAAATTTAAAAGCAATTAAAACATAGAGGACATATATAAATTGTATTATCTTATATAGGAACAGAATCAAACTTAACGTGGTTAAAATTTAAAAAGGTTAAATGTGTTAAGCTAAGCAGTTAAATACTGTGGGCTAATTGAAACTGTTTGTAAAGTCTTCTTAAAAGCTAGTATGAAAGAGTCCCACTCATGTCTTGTGGATTGTGTTGTACAGAAATAAGAGCAAAACCATGGAGAAAGCAGCAGATAAATTGGTTAGGGTTTGTACATGCAAATACTTGTGTGATTTGGTCCTACATACACAAAATGTGTACATTCAAGAAATTTGATGAAGAGGTTTCACATAACATGTATGTGATCTTTTAAATAAATAATTAACAGAATAGATCAATATCTGGATGCTATCCAATTTAAATTTCCCCATTTATCATTTGTATTTTCCTCACTTTGGGTATATTCTCATTGTTCTCTTAACCTGCATCTGTCCTATTCTGATATTGGTTGAATTCCAGACTGATTTAACAAACTAGCTTGAAGGCAGGGAGACTTTGGCAATAATTTATTGATGGCTACATTATAGGCTCCCACAGATAGCTCCCCTCCTGCTGGCTCTCTCAATTTTCCGTGCTAAGAAAGTAACTACAAATTGTTTTTCCTTCTCAAGGTGGCACAACAATCTTTTTAAAAAAATAACAGCAACGTTCTTTCCTTCTGGCATTTTTCAAGGTTTGGCTGATAAATGTCTGTTTCTATCATTTTTGTGAGTATCTCTTAGTAGCATAGTGGTTAAAACATTTGCCTGAATATTGGATGTCATTGGCCAAATCACAGCAGACTTTTTTTACTTACTATTTTTCTCTAATTTGTGCATTTTACTGCTTAAGTGAACAAAAAAAACAATACAGGTTTATTAGTGCATCATTTTATTGTTTCTCTGAGATGTAAATGACTTTATGGAACTTATTTATTTGGCTATCTGGGGAAAGGTAGGAAGGAAGGAAGGAAGGAAGGAAGGAAGGAAGGAAGGAAGGAAGGAAGGAGAGAGAAGAAAGTTCAGTGTTTCAATTTCAAACTAGTGGACTCTTTAAAAAAAGCCAGCAGGGAATGGATACTTTAAGTAGATTTTTTTTTTAATGGCTAAATTTTGAACCAGAGACTTTCTGCAAATCAGGCAAATGCTATAACCACAGTCCTATTTTGACATAACTGACATGTAGTAGATATGTAGTGCAGCAGTTATTACAGAATGGACATTGGTCATCCCCTGACCAGGATAGGGGTTCTCATGCCACTGTGTGCAATAGCCAACCAAAGTGCAGGGTTTCTGTATTGGAGTCTGTTTCATTCTTGGCAACATTATGGACTTCAACTCTCAGTCCACACATCTTAAAGTTGCCAAATTTGAAAAACATTCCATTAGGTCAAAGTTAAGTTCAGCAGGCAAATCAAACAGCCATCTTTGAGTCAACTCAAACTGGAAAATGATCTAATTAGAACAGGAAAAACATAGGTAGAAATTGTATTTATGGGCTAGCGGTAAAGCCCCTGTCACACTGCAGCAACGGATGGAAAGAGGATATAAAATGGAGAAAAACACTTACCATCCGTTGGTTAACCACACTTCCGTTCTGTACTCACTGCCTCCGTTTTGCTTCCTCTCTATCCAATCCAGCATCCATCTATTGACATTCATCCGCTCAAAAGGTTTTCGACTGCTCAAAACGTTTTGAGCAGAAAATGTATCAAACGCCGTCCGTTCTGGCATCTGCTAGGCAACGGGGGACATCCGTTCTGCATCTGTTCATTCCGTTACGCATCCGCTATATCCGCTAGCATCCGCTGAACATCCACGCGAACTCAAAATCCGCTTCAGCGGTAAACGGACGCAGTATGAAATGGAACAGGGCGCGCACCAGCAACGCGCAGCTTAGTAGCACAGACGCGAGAAAAAGATGAAATGTGGATGCAGCTTTGCATACAAAGCATTTTAAAACGGAAAAAAGGTTCGCAGAGGGGACCTATCTCGGATATTAAGGATGTCTAGAGGATGCCTAGAGGATGCAAAAGGATGCTTCCATTCTGTATCCGCTTTCCATCCGCCTCTGCATCCTCCCCCCGTCCGTTCCTTTCTGTGTTATCCACTCCTGTTTATGCAAATTTTTGCCCTCTTGAGAGCGGATAACAATGGTATGGAACCATTTTTCTCATCCACTGTGCCTTTTTACAAACGTTTTGCATCCGTTTGGCAGTCTTCTTCTCTCGTGTCGCTACACTCTTTCCCAGCCACTGTAGAACACAGGCTCTGGCACATGGTGTAATCGTGGAGATCATGTTGATGTACAGGGTTGTGGTAGCAGGGCTGCAGTTTAATAGGTGTTCCATTGTCTGGGAGCCTCCCCGCAGTTGCCATTCTGTGGATCCATCATGGTTGTATCCCCATTTCTGCATCAGGGCTTTGCATCTCCCAACTCCAGTTCTTAAGGCGATTCAGGCAGCGCCAATTTTGCCATGGCTCACTGGCACCTGTCGGAGGGATTCCTTGCTCAAAAGAGAGTTATGGGGTTTCTCCTGTTGATGTTTTGACCAGGCTTCTATCCTGCAGCTCGGGGATTGCCATCCAGGGTGTACTGAGTGTTAGAAAACTCTTCCTGGATTTTAGCCCTATTGGTGAGGAACATGCTGGAAAATGGTGCTGGCGCACTGTCATCTTCCTGTTTTGTGCGTTCACTCCTGAAGACAACATCTCTTCTGACTGTAGGAGGGGGCAATTCCACACAGCAGGTAGAGGTCATCAATTCGTGGGTAGGCCTTGAGACAACCAGAGATGCCCTACAAAGCTGTATTTAGAACAGGGTCCCAGCTTCTTGGCATTGTGAGAACGTCCCCAGACAGGGCATGCATATTCGGCTGCAGAGTAGTACACAGTGGGCAAGGGCAGTGCTGCGGATGGTTCCTGGGTCTGTTCCCCACTTGGAGTTTGCCAGCTTCTCAAGATGTTATTCCTGGCTCCCAACTTTGCCTTTGTCTTGCTGACATGTCCTTGAAACTGAGAGTGCGGTCTAGAGTGACTCCTAGATACACTGGTTTGTCTATGTATTCTAGTCTCTTGCGCATACCAGTGGACCTTCAGTTTTCGTTGCATCGCGACCCTTGAGATGGAAAGCACTGACTTGATCTTATCTGGATTTGCCCAAAGATGGTTTACAGCATAGTAGCGTGGTCAGCCCCTGCTTGTGCTTCACTTAGCGTTCTTTCAAGATCCAGAAATGACTGGACTGAAGGCTATGCACAGGTCGTCTGCATACAGAAGCTCCTGGTGTTCTGGTGGATGGGTTGATCGTTTGTGCAGATGTTGAACAAGAGTGGAGCAAGAACGCTGCCTTGCGGAAAGCCCATTTTCTGTCTGCGCCATCTGCTCTCGATCTCCACTGAGATCAACAAAGAAGCATCTGTTCTCCAGCATGTTTGGATCAGAGAAGTCAGGCTGCATCAGGTGTAATCTGTTTACAGCTTCTGGCACAAGTACTCTGTGGGTTGACCTGTATCGTAAGCTGCAGACAAGTCAACAAAAACAGCACCAGTTATGAGTCCCTTCTCATAACCATCCTCAATAAATGAGTTAGGTTAAGGAGTTGGCTTGTGCAGGACTTTCCAGGTCTTGAAACCCGCTTGCTTCAGGAATCAGCTGCTGATCAGTAATGGGGTGCCATGCCGATCAGGATAGTCATTGGGCAGTGTGCACAGGGCCTTTAGGAGAAGAGATCATATGTCTCGCGCCTTCAAAAAATGGTTATACTCTGGGATTCTAAGTGAGTCAACTGAACAGTGCAAATATGCCTTCACATTTTAGATCTTCTCCTTGATCAGAGTGCTTTTCTTTTTTTTGAAAAAAATTATTTGGGGTTTTCACAAAGACAAAATACAAATAAAACATATTTTTGAGAAAGTAGCCAGGCCCCAGGTATTATCACACTTCTTCATCAAAGACACAGAAAACTCAATTTCATGCATCCATTTTATATATCATCATTCCATATCTTATTACCATTTTATATTTTCTAGCATAGTTTCCCCTCTTTTAATTTCTCATAGTTTGTTTTAATTTAATCTCATTCTTAATTTCAAATCTACAAACCATCCTCTATTATACTTGTTGCGTCTGTCCTGGTTACAATTGTCTCTTTCCATTATTAAGCAAAATTTCCCTCGTAGTTACCAATCTAGTGAGAGTATTATGACGCCTTCATTTCCTTTAATTTTATCCATTCAAAACTCTTATTTTAAGCTTCAATGTATAGCTTTAAGATGTATGGCATTCAAATAGAACAATAACTTCCAATTCGCGATTCTGCTTTGCCGACTATTCTGGTTAAAATAGAGACGAGCGTTTAGTTGAGTGCTAAGAAAGAGCTAGATAAGAGATATAGTGATAGGATGATGTAAATGAAAACTACGAACCAATGTTCCAGTGAGAGTCTATCGGAATTGATAGATATGCGCGAGTGGGGGTTATGAATCTAACATCTCTTAAGCGATTTCTTTCAGTTGCAATTCATAACTTCTCTGGTGGTGAGACAACTTATTAGAGAGCTTTCCATGATATATGCGTGCGCGAGTGTTTCCAGTATTTCGCGTAGTCTGTATATTCTTAGCTAAAAGCGCGCGTGAGTTACTAATAATGTAAAAAATGTTCCCTTTTAATTCTCTCAATTCATTTAATCATATTTATTAACCAAAAACCATCCCACCTACATCTTACACATACATATATTTTATCCCCAGTCAGGTATCGAAGATTGATTGTGCGTGATGTGTTAGATATAAACAGCAGTGGCCATATCTTATGTACACCTTTGCAGAATCCCCATCGTACAATACTTAAATTTTCACCGTTATATACTCTACAACAAAACATCTTCATGGTCTACAACTCCTTGTATTCTCTTTCCCTGTTTCTCCACTTTCTTGGTTCTGTTGTGATCAAGCGTGCGTGTTTGCGCGTTGCCTTCTTCCGCCGCCTTCTTCGTCCCTCTCCTACGCCGCCTCGTCTGCGTGCGTACTCTACAGCTCCTCCATCTGTCAAATCCCCTACCTTCTGTTGCTCTTCTCCTCACTCTATTATTACTTCATCTTTCAAATTGTCCTTTTGTGTTGTTTTTTTTTATACTGCTAAACCTTTCACGTGCTGCCTTCCTCCCCTTTCTTCCTTCCCCTTCCCACCGTGTTCCAACCCGAGTTCATTCAATTCATTAAAGATGGCTTGTCTTTCTTGTCCCAATCTTCTATTGCTGCAACGTGTCTTGCTTTTGCTTTACTCATCGTTGTCAAGATTCTCCTATTTACTCTATAGAATACGACAACTAACGCCGACTAGCCAAATAGACACTTCTCACTTCTTTGTGCATTCTTCTTTCCCTTTGTTCAGCTTTCCGCTTTTTCAGTTCTTCTGAAGGAGTGATATCCGTTTCACAAAACTTTAAAACAACCACCCAGTGAATTTTTGTCATTCCATGCAAAGAGAAAACAAAAACACACCACAGTAATCCACACATAATCCAAGGCTGGTTGTATCATTGTCTTCTTTTTTCCTACTTCTCTTCCTGGAGTTCTAATTATTTCTGTTGTGCAATGTTTCCAGTAAAATTATGTATCTTGAGGAAACTTTGTTAAAATTTCATCGTGCGAGTCTCCTGTTGCTAATTACAGTTCCATTACTTACATTCCAGGAAGGTCTCTCCATTTTTTTCCAAATCCTGCGCCTTCCTATTCTTAGTTTTTTCATCCTTCCCAGCTTTTTAAAAACGTTTTAAGTGTCCTAATCCTTTATTATCCCGCTTTTGGACTCTTTTTTTTCAAGCTTGATGCCTATTATTGATGTCAAAGTGGTGTATTTTTTTTTTCCCAATTCTCGCCTTAAGTCTCTTAGCTTCCAAGTATAAGAAGAAAAGTAAATATCCTAATCCTTTCCCTTATCTTTCTCTCCCTTCGCAGCTTCAAAAATCTTCTTTGCGAACTTAATATGTTAAGCCCAAAATCCAGCGGACCTTCATTTCTGTTGCTTCTTAGCTGCGTATGACCCATCAACCAAAACTTTCTCTTCTTATTCTTCCTCTCTGCTTCACATCTTTTCTGGCTCAAGTTCTTCTTCCTTGTGGGTAGACCATTCTCTGACCCATCAGCTGCAACTTGCCCTTCCAGGGGAAAGGGAGTAATGGCCAGCTGGGGAGGAGAGATGCGGATCTCCTCAACCCTGCAGGCAGTCTCCCCTCTCTTCACCACCTCTACGGGGTGGCTTAGCCCCAAAACCAGCCGGCTCGGGGCACCCCAGCAGCGAGCATGGATCAAAGCCTTGCAGGGACGAGGTTTTGGTCTGTCGCCAAAGAAGCTCAAACTGGAAGCCCCCAGATTGCTTTTCTAATAAGGTGTCAAAATTACAAAGTTGAAAATAAAACATGGATAAATATCTGGAAAACTGAATTCAGATGAAACAAGATAAAGAATTTGGGAATAAAAGCTTTTCCCTTTCCTTATGGAATTATTGGCCTACACTTAGGGATCTGTATAAATCTGATATGTGCCAATGCCCTTTTGCTCATATGTCATCTTTTGATTTTTTTTCAGTGAGTTTAGAAAAAAAACTGCCAAGGATATATACTTCCCACAGATAAATGTATTTCCACAGTTTCTCATGATTTTGTCTAAATTGCCAAAAAGAATGAAGGAAATTTTTTTGGGTAGGATGCAAACTTCATTCTGTTAAGAGTAAGCTCACCAAAACTAAAATAGCTAACTTTAGTCAATTGATTTTAATGTTCTTCTTCTTGTGCCATTTCCGTCATCAGACATTGGCGATCATGTTGGCAATCCTATTTTTATCAGCTGCTGAATTTTGTCCAATCAGTCCCTTAAATTGTGAAGCTATAATGTTCTTCTTCTGCCTGGACCTCATTTGCTTTCAATCTTTCCATGGAGGATAAAGTGAAGTAGGCTGTATTTTTCCAGATATCACATTGCATGTCCAAAATATTCTAACTTTCACTTTTTTATGGTTTTGATTGTTTCTCTTGGCTCTCCCAGGTGACTTATCACCTCCTCACTTTTGATTTTGTCAACCAACTGATACGTAGTAGCTACCTATAAATCTACATTTCAACTGCTTCTAGTCTCTTCAAGTGCCTTTCTGTCAGAGACCAGTTCTCCACTCTGTAGAGCAGGATAGAAAATATGTAGTATCTGACGAGCCTGATTTTCAATTAATTTTAATATACTATGCTAATCATAACAGCCAATATGGGGTAGTAGTTTAAGAGTTGGACCAAGAGGAACGAGATCTAGATTCTAGCCCTTTAAGTATAGATGTCAGCTGGATTATTTTGGGCCCATTGAAGACAAGGAACACATCTGTCTAACAACTTGCACTAGATAGATATGTATCATTACATATGTAATGATACACATGTAATGTATCATTACGTATCTGATATTAGCACAGTTGAGAAAGTCCAGAAATATTTCACAAGAAGAGTTCTCCACTCCTCTACTCGTTGTAGAATACCTTATGCCACCAGACTTGAAATTCTAGACTGAGAAAACCTTGAATTACACTGTCTTTGGTCTGATCTAAGTATGGTATATAAAATCATACATTGAAATGACTTACCTGTCAATGAATATTTCAGCTTCAATCATAAGAATACAAGAGCACACAATAGATACAAACTCATGGTTAACTGCACCAAACTTGATTGTAGAAAATACGACTTCAGCAACAGAGTGGTCAATGTCTGGAATACTCTACCTGACTCTGTGGTTTCTTCCCCAACCCCCAAAAACTTTAATCTTAGACTGTCTACTATTGACCTCACCCCTTTCCTAAGAGGTCTGTAGGGGGCATCAAACATCCCTACCATCCCTGTCCTATTGTTTCTTTTTATTTTTCTTGTAGATATCCATCTCATATATTCAAAACAATGTTTATACTTATACCAGTTATCTTGTAAGTGATTGACAAATCAAATAAATAAATAAACCCCGTGGAACTTAGAAAGTTTTGGCAAGAACCATATTGCAGTGGAGAGAGGAAGAGAAGTAAAGTGATTTGATTGGCTCTGCAAAGAGATCAGATGCATTCAATTCTCATTCTGTGATCATATATCAGATGGAATGCTGTGTCATGCTTTATTATGCTTTTAATAAAATTTGTTACATGTAAAAATTATAGCACTTCCTGATTTTGGGCTACCACAGACTAAACTGGCTCTCTTTCTACATATAGTATTCAGCTACCGCTTTACTTAGCTATTTCCATATTTCTTGGTCATTATAAACTCTTTTAAGTTTTAAGAATCAAGTTTTTCATTTTTTCCCCTTCCTCTCTGTACCCCTTTTGTGTTATTTTCTTAGTTTATAAACTAGAGAGAAGGAATTGTTCTGATTTAGTTGAGCCAAGCCACTCTGAAAACAGGGTGAAAGGCTTTAAAAGAATAATAAATAATTTTACTGGTGACAATAGGGAAAGTTTTACCTAAGGTACAAGCTATAGAGGGATATAAACAAAGATATGATTAGCAACTCAAGAGACTAAAAAAAAAGTGTTCAGAACAGTCCCTGGTGAAATTTTTTAAAAAGAAGTTCTTGCGTTAAAATTTCTTTCTGCAAAACTGAAGGATTTAAATAAAACCTGAAAGACCCCAGAACTGTAAATGGGATATGATTTTACATTATTTCAAGCAGATTCCTAAAAATATAAGCAGGGATACTAGTTATCTGCAATGCAAGTCCCAGTTTCGTGAAATGAGGGAATTGCCATTTATTTTTAACCTTTTTAGTTTTATCATATGATTCTGTTTTGTTTTGGAGTCATGGAATCATTGAACAATAGAGTTGGAAACTGTCTTAGATGTCATCTTGTCCAATTTACTGCTCAGTGTGAGATCTAATCACAGAGGACCATTCAGCCTTTGTTTGAGTGCTTATGATAGCCTAATACATGAGTAAGAGCTCATACAGTCAAGACGTCATTCCTGATGCATAGCTGACTCTAACTTTGTGTAGTTTTAATAATGTAATAGTGTTGTTTCTTGCACAATAATTCTGTTTTCTATATGACAACTCTTTAAATTTTGAACACTGCTATATAGCTCCTCTGTTGGAGAGAGAATGGCTAAGTCAGAGGGAGGAGTCAAATGGGAAATTATTCTGGAATTCCTACTGAGCACAAGAAGGTCAAGTCTGGCATACACATACACCCTTGCATGCAATTGAACCTCATATAACCCGGGTGCAAATTATCAGTCTGAGAAAATTCCTGTGTTTAGGCATGAGCAATAAATAGTTATTGTAATTGAAATCTTCAAATGTGGATCTGGTTGTTTGTGCATGTTATCTAGTTTATTTTTTATATTTATAATTATATTGTATTGTATTATATTACATTATTATAATATTAATAGACTAACCATAACAAAAGGAAACTTCCCAGCAAGTATACTCAACACGAATAATTTAGCACTGTCTCTTAAAGTACAACCAGATATACCTTCATTTCACATTTTACCTAATTTTCTATAAACTCATTTCTAAATCATCAGCTCAGCTAATTAGTCAAGAAAGAGTAAAAGTTATCAAAATTAATTAATAAATATATATCCCCATTTCTTTTTGAAACCTAATCCCCAATGACTTTCTATAATTATAAATTCACTCAATTATAATTGGACATTGCAAAATTAGAAATTGTTAAACATTACCAGAATTAATAATAATTTATTATGTGTATATCAAAGGTACTAACATAAATTTTAAAAACCAATCCATTACACCCAATTAAACATTTCCAAAGCAAAGATTATCCAGTCAAAATAGGCATTAAACATCACCAAAGCCAGCAACCCATTATTATAACCTGTTACTGTAAATACCAAAAGTATTGTCATAGATACTGAAAACTAAACCTTTACAATCAGTCAAAATATTCTTTAAACAATACCACAAGTGACAACCTATTATTTAACTATAATCAAATAAACCAATTTTACTTTTTTTTCCATTTTTCCAGCAACCTTTAAATCTTTCTTGTAGCTTTATGTCTTCTCTCCAAGTTCTTGTCATCTTTATCAAGGTCCATTGATAGATTCAATCTAGCCTTCCCAGTAAATCTTTTATATTCAATTTAAATAAATAATACATTGTTCTTTTTATATCTTAGTATATTTCTGTTTTTTTTAAAATAGTCTTCCAGATCCATGTTTAAATCCAGTATTTCCATCTATTACTTGTAGATTATAAGTTTAGGATCCTCAATAATATCATTTTCAATTTTATTCATAGAGGCTTGATCTATTCAGTTCTTTTTAGTTGTGATATAGAGTTAAATACTTCACACCATTCTTCAGTTTACAGATTGTAAATTTTCTGTAATTTAGCCATCTGGTGCTTTGTAGTAGTTAAGCTTCAAAGCCTTCTTATCAGCAACTTATAAACACAGAAATTCTTTTCCATAGGAGAGGATATTTTTAGTTAGCTTCCATATCTTTCTTCAAATCAATTTCATCCAAATTCTTCACATTTAAAAACTTTCCAAAGACAACATATAACCATTCTTTTGCTGCATATTACAAAAATTAGAAAAGTACAAAACTGGAAACACATATTTCTCTTTCTTTGTAAATAGATTAAAAAGGGGGTCACCCAGCAAATAAAAAAGTTTGCAAGACTGAAGGCTTTTCAATCTTAAAAAGTGATAATAAAAAGGAAATCAAACTCAGGGTGATTTAAAAAGTGAGACAAGGTTGAACTTTGAGTTCTTAGAAAAAGCTACATTAATGGGTCAAGGCAGGATGGGGCCTGCAATTCCCAGCTGAACAGAAGCATTTAGTCTCTGTGGTCAATTGACAAAAATACCCAGTTGTTCAGAATACATGAGGATCAGTGATGGGATTCAAAAAATTTTTACTACTAGTTCTGTGGACGTGGCTTAGTGGGCATGGCAGGAGAAGGATACTGTAAAATCTCCAGTCAGAGGTGGTATTTGCAGGTTCTCCGAACCACTCAAAATTTCCGCTATCAGTTCTCTAGAAGTGGTCAGAACCTGAGGGTGATCTCAAGTTCAATCTTTACATCAGGAAGAATTATCAGCAATATGTATCTCACATCCAGCTACCTTTGAGCCACAATATCTGCTAATCATGCTATCTCTTCCGTGATTATTTAAATAAGACAAGACAAGGTAAGATAAAATAATTTTATTGTTATTTACCTGTGTGTACAATGGCACACATTAAAATGAAATTCAGATGACTGCTCTCAAAAGAAAAAATGCCAACCATCAAAAAATGTCACCATCCCTAGTATAACAATAATATAATAACAGCACCAGCACCAAAAATATTAAGTTAAACAAAAAAGACACCAAAAACTATATCAGTCAGAATCCATACTGAATCCATAATAGAAAAAGCAGCCTTCAGAGTTACAGAATACAGGTGCTCTGCTTCAGATACCACAAAACCTTCTTCGGAAAACTTCAAGATAAATATTAGAAACATTATTTAAAATATTTCCCTTGAAGTAGCATTAGATTTGTAGAGCTAAATGGGTCAAAAATTAACTTTGATGCTCATTCATTAAATACAATTCAGAAGCAACAAAAAGGCCCTATTTACCAAACCTGGTTTTAACAATTTGTCTAAGGTTACATAGTCTTGAACTGAATCCAGATGAACATTAAGTAAATGTATATTTAGATAAAGTTCCAGGGATTAATATAGATGTGTATATATAATTGTGCTTTAATGACTTAATTAATTTATTTGAAATGCTTCCTAAATCAAATAAAAAATACCAAACCCATATTTTAACTGAGTCTCAAAGAGATAATATGTAATCATGGAAAATGAAGACTGAAACAGTGTTCAGGAATGATGATAAAACATTTAAATTCATGTTATTGACTGCAATAGAATGTTTTCTGTGAGATTTTTGCTCTGCACTTAAACAGGCTCTGAATTTCTTATGTAAAATCCGTTTGCTTCTGTTTTGACCTTTTTTTTAAATCCATGTGTGCCAGTTGTGTCCTGTTTTGAACCAGGAGGCTCTGTTGTCTATCTTACATGCCTTGCTTATTTCCTGAATGGGTTACTCACTGTAATGCATTCTACCCAAAACATTCAGAAAAGCATTCACTAGACTTCACTAGACTGGAAGCACAAAACAATTTGTAAACCAACCGGCACATTGTATGTATATATACATGGAAGATGACTTGAAGTTTTTATGTTTTGTTTGTCTATGTTTGTCTTAAAAACCAATAAAAATTTAAAAGAAAAGAAAAGAAAAGCATTCAGAAGCTGCAGCTAGTGCAAAATGAGGTGGCATGATTGGTTATGTGCATTCTTTGAGCAGTGCACAATACATCTCTGCTCCATGAACTGTGTTGGCTACTAATGTGCTTCTAGGACTAGGTGCAGTTCAAGGCTCTGTTGCTCTGACATTCACCCTTTGGTTTGGCCATTGTGTCTTTACTGAGTTAATCCCTGAGATAACTGAAAAATCCAACCCCAATATATTGAAGATTACCTTTGGTTATCAACAAAACAATGGCCTTTGGAGCATGTGCGATCTTGAATAATTTCTGATCCAACAATAGTTGATGGTCTTAGTTTCTATGGTTTCTGGTGAGCACGAATTGTCAATTCTTGCACAAGTCATATACAACCTTTTAATGGGATAACAGATACTGAATGGATAGTACTTGGTTGGAAGAATGAGACTGTGTTAAATAGAATACATTGTAGGAGTCTGCTTGTTAATTATCCAGAAGTCAGGATGAAAGATATGTGTTTTAGGTGTGAAAATTCAACCATATGTTTGAGAGTGTAGGGTGTTTTACAAGCTAACTGAAAGTAGGAAATATGCTTTATTCTCTTGTTTTCATTGGCAGTAGAGCTTCCTCTGAATTTTTTTGCCTGCAGAGATTTGGAAAAACAATCAATTTCCAGTATATTTTATATAGCTCTAATAGTAAAATTTGCCCCATGTCCTTTACTCCTTGCAACACTTTGTTTTTGCATACTGTTATGGCATCGTATCCAAAGACTAGTGCACAACTATCCTAGTTAGAGAGTCATTCTATTTTTGGACTGATTTTCATTTAAAAATAGAAGAATGTTATAAGTGCTGGAAATATGAATAATTGTGTCACTTGAAACCTTTAACTGTTCCAACTGAGTGTTACTTATCTATTTTTCTCGAGATTATTCAACTCTATCCTTGTCCAGAGGGTTTGTTTTTGTTTTTTTTTTACAAAAAATGATTATAACCAGTAGTAATTTTCAGAGATATATTTTTTTTGGTCTTAATGCAAAACAGCAAACTTAGAACTAGTTTTAGCTTAGTTTTAAATACTCTCCACTGGGATGAAGTTTNTTTTTGGTCTTAATGCAAAACAGCAAACTTAGAACTAGTTTTAGCTTAGTTTTAAATACTCTCCACTGGGATGAAGTTTTGAAGAAGCCCCTTTTCAACTACTTTGGACTGCTTTCATTTCTGTGCATCTTCTTTGCACTTAAAAAAAAAAGAATGTTAGGGATTCGGGCTTATAATTAAAATGCTGTCATCCTGTTCTATTAAAACAATTGCTTTGACTTCTTCGAGTAAAGATCATGCAAATATATCATTGCATGCTTCATTTCCAACATATATAGAAAATAATCTTCAGAACTTCATTTACAAGCTGAAGGTATTTGTTTAATGGCCTTTCAAAGCAGGTAGGAATCAATTGCTTGAATTTATTATAGATCTTTTTGGCTTGGTAGGGGTTGTACGAAACAATTTTGCAACAGATATTGAGGGGAAAGGGACCATTTTATTGTTGTTGCTTCTTTCTCGCAAGAATAAACTTTATGATGACTTAAGGGGCATGTAATCAATTTTGAAGACTAAAGCTGATTTCCATGTCTTTGTCATTGTGTATGTTTGGAAATAACCAGATAGTAGAGTAATGAATTCTACTACTATATAGTAGTAGTAGTAGAATACTACTACTAGTAGAGTAGAGTATAGTAGTAGAGTACCATACACATACATACATACATACATGCATACATACATACATACATATCCCACATCATTGTAGTTGTGCTTTTAAAGTTGTAGCAATGTTTCGGCAGAATCTCATCTGCCATCATCAGGCTTCTGTATTGAGTTCGTATGTGTGGCATTCCCTTATCTGCTGGGAGTATGATTATGCTGTTATCATTTTTCAGGGTTTGTAGCGCTTTGAATTAATCTTTGTGCAAGTTGCTTTTGGGTGCTTGCTTGTGCATAGGATGTTGGTAACCTGGTGTCTTATTCTGTCAGCTTCATCTGTATTTAATTTGGTTAGGCTGGAATTCTACTGCACATATGATGGATTCTGTGGGGATTTTTTTGGGTGCTATGGCATAATTGAATCTTTTGGTTAGGACATCTGTTTCTGTTTTGGTGAGTTCTCTGTTGGAAACGTTTAATACTAATTGTTTCAGGTGTTGTTGTGAGTTGTTGGGGGCTTTCTTGTCAAAGCACAACTGCAATGACGTGGGATAATACCCGAAGGAAGCTGAACAGCAAACATGTAAGTACCCGCAAAAACTTAAATATATATACATATATACATATATATATATGTTTTTTTTTTTTTTTTTTTATATATATATATATATATATATTTATATATATATATATTTTCTTAAGTTTTCACAGGAACTTACATGTATGGTATTCAGCTTCCTTCGGGTATTTTCCCACATCACATATTTGGAAGTTGTAGCAACGTTTCGGCAGAATCTCATCTGCCATCATCAGGCTTCTGTATTGTGTTCGTCTGTATATATATGTATATATGAAGATTGGGTTTATAAAAAAGCCGTCCTTGAAATATATAATTGTTAAGAAAACACCAAATAAAAAGAAAATATGAAGGAAAGTTAAAAACAATGGATACTTTCAATGGCATATAATTCAATAAATATCATTGGTGTACAACAGTGAGGATAGGGGAGATCTTAAGGTCAGGATTTCAGGACACCAAGTGAATTTGCAGTTTAATGAAGATATTCATGTCCAAAGAGAGAGTTGCTGTGGAGGAGGCCTTTGAAACACAGGTTAACAAGATTCTACACCTTTGAACATTGATTAGGAAGAAACACTTTAGACCTTACATGTGCACAGCCTCTGTTTTTCATTAAAACTGCCCAGTGTTTTTAAGGCTTTCTTAAATCAGGAGCATCTGTTTTTCAGGCTTGGATGAAGGCCTGGAAAAAAAAGGTTACATTAATGAAGAACCAAAAAGGGTGTGTTGTCACTCATATGAAGCCAAAACACTTCCTCTCAATTATTATCACAGTATGAGCTACCCTAGCTTTCCTTTTCATAAGCTTCCTTTGATATATTTGGGTAAATTGTCATTTCTTGAATTCATTGGTTTACTAAACTTCTAGCCTACTCCCAAATGACTAGTAACACAATGAGAACAATATACAGGTCGCCTTGATTTACAACTATAATGGAGCCTGCCCCTGCAAGTCTTTATGGGTTTTGAGGTGCCTATGTGGTTGCCTTGCTTAATGACCCTAATCCCTGCTCTTCTCATTGTATGAAGAGTTTTACGTAGGTTGGCTCTCTGAGGCATAGCACAGGCCCAGACCCGAACTGGAGCACATCCTCAGCTCACATGGGCCCCTCAAGGCTTCCCCAACCCACATGCTCTACTGACACCCTCCTGGGTTCCTGTAGGCCTTGGGCTTGCTTCCCACTTCACTGGGTCCCACACCCTCCTCCCCATGTTTCATCATGTCTTGGTCACCTACATTTTCCTGTAGATCTCCTTTGGGAAGCGGCTACTTTGCCATGTGTTTAGGAAGCAGAGTTGGGTGATCTGCCCCTCAGCCTCCCTATACAGTACAGAACTGCCTGATAACATCCCAGAGAGGCAAGCCACATTTCAGAGTGGCCACAGTTAATTGCACTTACTCTCAAAATGGTGCCTGCTTCCAGGTTGGCACCACATGGGTTCTGTGTAGGAAAATAGTATGATAGAGCGACAATTATCCAAAGGAGCTCTATGGAAAAGGTAAGTGAATGAGCTGTGTTGGAGAGGTGGGGAGGAGGGTGTGGGACACAGTCGGGTGGGAAGCATACACAAGGCTTGTGGCGATTAAGCGGGATGGGATGGGGGAAGGTGGAGGGGCACTGAAGTATCTCTGAAGTTGATTGTAAAGGCAGGCACATTATCATTTATTTGATCAATGGCTAGATAAGAAAATAGGGAAATAAAATACATTATAATATACAATATAAAAGTAAAGATAAGACAATGTAATGATTTATTATTATTGAATATAATGATTATAATGGAATGTATGATAATATAAATTAGATTTTGAGTTTTGCTTAGAAAGGATGTGAATTTATAATTATAGTCTAATAAGGAGATAATAACAATAATATAATATGCATAGCTGATTTATATAATATGAAGTTTAATCTAAACCAGAAGGGATAGATTGTTAATATTGTGCACAAGAGATATGTACCAACCGACACACTGTATGAAATGGAAAGATAGTTTTATTTGATGTTTTATGTTTGTATTTGTTAATGTTTGTTGTCAAAATAAATAAAAAATAAAAAATAAAAAGGCAGGTACATTGTCAAGCACCCAAATTTTGTTCACTTGTCCATGGCATGCTGTAGCAGCCATAACTTCAGGCAGGGTCATATTATCTCACAATGAAACTACTGCAGATTCTTCTAGGATTGTGTAAAGAGCTTTGCCTGGGCCTGAGCAGATTATGAATAACTTCTTCAAACGACAGCTATTACAGTATTTTCTGTTTGTCTCTTTCTGTGCTCTTTCTAGGGAAATAAACTTTGTAGCAAATCTAAGAAGGTTAAAAAAAAGGTTGTAAAATCTTTTACAACCAACTCTCTCCAAGCTGCTGGCATTTAATAGGGGAGGAGGTGGCAGTAATGATTCGAGTATACATTACAGATTCACAAAGCAAGAAAGATGAGCATAACCATTTGAGGCCCTATTCCTTCCTACAAATTTTATTTTATTCTATATACAATATAATGCAGTGGTGCAGGGTTCATCATGCATGGAAGTCCCTCTGCATTGCTTTCTGAAAGGCTTTTGCAACTGTGCAATGGCACTTGCACACTAATGTTTCCGCTAAAGAGGAAGCTTTTGAGAGAATGCTCCTGGAGATGGAAGGAAATGCAAGGCTCCCCAGGGATTTTATGGTATAGATAGAATAATTTTCTATAGATAGAAATAATTTTCTATAGATAGAAAGGGTGGGATGATAATTCTAATTGTATGCAGAATCAAAAATTTGTCTCTCTGACACTTTTTTTTAAAAAAATATTGTTAACTTAAAATAACCTATTCAGATACGAGCAATTAATGTCCTTTGATTGTTGAAATCCTGAGATTCCATTCAAAGGTGCGAGTGAAAATTCTTTGAAAATGCACACAGTGAATAACAGCTACATTAGGCTATAAGAAAGGAGTAGAAATGTTGGACTTTTGGCACAGAATTGAAATGTGCTTTCTCAAGAAAGGACATTCTTCGGCTGATATAAGATTCTGATTTGACATGCTGTAATAAGAATTCTAAATTATAGAGAAACATTTATTGTTCAAGTATTGTCTTAAGACTGGTGTGTGATTTCCCAGGTAGAAGCCACCGTTACAAAGATCCGTCTCCAGCAGTCTTTGTATGAAAATGTTTCAGATAGCCTTGAATGAAAACTGAGTCATTTGTGAGCATTTTCATCCTGAAGGCTGAAGGCAGGATGGAAACGAAACTGTTCTTTTTCTCATTATCCTTTAGTTGTTAAAAAACTTTCCACCCAAAAACTGTTTTACATCAATGGTTACATATTGCTTTTTTCTTTCATCAAATTCGTGAATAAATCTGACATTTAGATTACTGTTGTCTAAAAAAATCTGTAGGTAAGTATTAATAGAGTAGCTAAAATAAGTTTTCAAAATGTCTACTGTTGAGGTCAATTGAGCAATTGTATTGTTTTTTAGCCTAAAAATGTACTCTGAAATCTTTCAGTAAGACAGATTTATTCCTTAATTTTATTATATACTGCAGGAACTCTTTAAAGTCATTTGTGTTAATTGAGATAACCTTTATATCAGGATTCAAGATGACACAGTGGGAATAATTTGGGAAAGTGACATTCCATCAAACAAGTAAAAATTTTAAAAAATTAAAATTTAAAAGAAAAAACAATTGTCCACTTGATGGTACAGTGAGACTGATGTTTAAGCATTGCTTTTGTCCATAATGGATTTTTTTTTTTAAAGTGGCAACCTATTTTATTAGAAGATGTGGTAGAATTAATGAAAGTAAGATCAGTGATTGGGATTCAGCCAGTTTGCACCACTTCGGGAGAACTGATTGTTAATTTTCTGAGCAGTTTGATGAACTGATTGTTGGAATAAATTATTAGGGCAGAGAACTGATTGTTCAATTATTTGAATCCCACCACTTAGTAAGATGGTAATAGCTGATCAGTGAAAATATTTCTACCAGTGAAAATTCTCCAAAGGATTAAGTACAAATTATAAACAATTTATATAATGTTTATATATAACTTTAGGGATTGTACATGTTGTCTTTTTGTTTAAATCATAATCACTAGAGTAGGCTATAATAATTATTGCAGTTATAGGGACTTGGTGTCTCACGTACCTAAGCCGACAATTAACAATTGACTTGTACAATTCCTCATCCTAATGCCCTCCAGGTTGTTCAAATTGAAATCCCAATTGAAATTCCTAGGCCAACCCAGCTTCTGTTGATGCTTTCTGGGAAATTTGGAGTTAAAAATCTGAATGGTTTGTAGAGTATCAGATTGGGTAAAGCTCCTCAATAAAAATCAAATTAATATTGCCATTTTTCAGTTTAAGTCCTATTCAAGTACAACACAAGATATATTCATTTGTATATGCTGACCTTTCTAAGGCTTGGAACACTGATTAAAATCATCATTCACTGATTCTTTGGTGTTTTGGTTGTTTGTGTCTGATGATTTGTTGAAAGTAAATTGCTGATGAGAAGCTGAGGCACTAAATAAAACATAGATTAATAAGTGCTGAAGCCTTACTACAGGAGAAGGCCAGGGGTGGAGGTAGGAGTGTGCAATCAAAGTGCGAACACATATCTGAGCATGACACATTGCCTTGGTGCCCATGCTGCATTCCTCTGTACAAGTGAAAATTCAGAATAGACCTTTCAATCTTATCCTCTGTGACAGAGGTCCCCAAACTTGGCAACTTTAAGACTTGTGACTTTAACTCCCAGAATTGAAGTCCACAAAAGTCTTAAAGTTGCCAAGTTTGGAGACCTCTGGTCTATGAAAATGACTAATGACAACAAATGGATTGGGTCCTAAGTTCTGAAAGTAGATTGTGATTTGATGTGATGTGATATGAAGAGTTTGCTCTTTGAAAGGAAATGCTAGCAACTCAGTTTCAGAAATTGGGATGAGACAGAGGGAATGTTTTGATTCCTAGCAAAAATGGAATCTAAACTCTTTAGGATCTTAGGATCTGTAAGTTTATAGGACAATCACTCCCTTTTTTGCAAGCCTGTCACCCTTATTTGGGGTAGAGTCGAGGCAACTGGATAGAGCTGATTTCTTACTGGCCAGACACCCTTCCTGATGCCATGTGCAATTTACAGCAATTTTTTTTTTGCGCCCAAGGAAACAAACATCTATCTAGGACTCTCATTCTGAGTGGGTGCCTGGCATCTTTACCACTAGGCCACTCTGTTTAGAAGTGCAATCATTACAGATGTCTAATCCACTAATTCATTATGCCCTAAACTGGGCATTAGGAAGATGCAGTAGCCATTTTACGTGTAAATCATTCTGCTTTTTAAAAGCATGATTTCTTGAGATTTAAGCTGAATAGAGCTAATGATAACCACTCAGGGAGTCATACAAGGTACACTGTGATTAATCATAAAGCATTTTGCATCTTCTTATAACATAGTGGGTCCAATATTGTCAATATTTGCAAACAGAGCCAGAATGTTGACATCAAATAGGAGTTATGCAGGGAAGGCAATGATACATGTCTGGATGAGGAAATATATCCTGCCTACATTGAAGAAGAAATACAGTGATTGTAGAGAATAGGAGGAGAAGCAAATCAGCTTTCACCTTGATTTTATGGCCAACTGCCTAATGGCAGGTAATTCAGACTGACAACCAGATTTAGAAAAAGAATGCTTTTGCCGAGCCACTTATATCAAAGTGGAATTATTTTTGCATGCAGAGGGAACAAAAGGCCAAAGTGAAAGCAAGCCTGTTAATTCTTTTTCGGGAATGACAGAAACTTGTATGACTTATCATTAAAGTTTCTCCATCACATTGGAAGCAATTGGGCAATGAAATGGCAAAGTCAGCAGTCATCAGAGGAGAAGGGATCAAATCAGCTCCATCCCACCCCAAAACATTAAAACACAGCCAAGGATGGTGAGGAGAGTCAAATAATTATTAGACTACAGTTGGTGGGAACTCAGAAGGCATTTGCTGTCGATATAAAAGGATACATTTCAGAAATGGAAGAGCTATTCTCTAAATTTGTGTGCATCCACTGGAAAAACGGGAGAGTTAAGACAAAACTCCAATGATGAAGGAAATGAATCAAAACTGCAGTTGAACTGTCAAAGCTAAACCAACAGAGCTTTTGGTCTGGTAACTTGAAGGGATCATTGGAGCTGGAATTTTAAAATGCCATTAAGGGATCAAAATCGCAGCATCAAAGGTGATGAGGGATTTTTTTGGTAGAATTTAAATGTCGGAAAAAGTGAATAGTCAAAAAATTTCAAACTACTTGAAATGTTACAGAAATTAAGACTAACAGCACCATTTGCTAAAGACAGTTAAGACTGAAAAGTATTACTACATCTCGGGAATTTCTACAGAGGAGAGGAGGCAAAAAATATTCAGGTTGGCTTTTTTTGGTAACACAGCTGTGACTATTTTGACATTTTTGCAGATGCCTCTGAGACTTCCCTTTATTTTAATTCTTCTGTATAAAAAAATGTTCTATTTTTTTCCCCTTGTAATTAAAATGGCTTCTTACCAAATATGCAATTTTGGTAGATCTGATTTTTTTTCTAAATGTATAAATCCAGCCCTGAGTTTTTTTTAAAGCTTTTATTTATTTATTTATAATTCTCATGTATATCACCCTCCATCTCATATATATGATTCTGCAGTTACAGAAAATCAAAACAAATCTACAATCAATTTAAAATAAAAAACCCACTATAAAAACAAATAAAATACATACAACTCACAGCCAAGATTATCCCATTTACCAAAACAATTGGTACAGTCTCTGCATTGGCCCTTGTGAATCCCAATGCCGGTTTGGGCCAGCAGGGTTGGGGCCAAAGTGATCTCCAAGTGGATGATATTCCACAAGGTGGATGTCTTGTGTCCTGCCAGATAACACTCCATGGCTTGCAAAACTCAAAGCATCCCCCTCTTGCCAGACCTTTTGGGGTAAATAAATGTAACTGGGGAGAAGGGATCCCTCAAGTAATGCAGTTCTATGTCAAGTAGGGCTTTCCACTATTCCAGAGGAGAGGCCATAATCATTTAGATAATCTGTTAGGAAAATATAAGGAATTCCCTCCTACTATTTTGTGATTCAAGGCTACCTACAAAGACTAAAGTCAGAATAATAATTTCCATTTGCACTTGGGGTTCAGGATGTAAAAAATTAGACCTGGGAAAGCTCAATTCATTTCATGCTCAAAGAACAAGTAGCCCGTTAGGACAAGGGAATTAAATATAGTCTTTTCCCAACCAGAGATCAACTTTATGGGGAATACAGCATATGTTCCATTAAACAAAAAACAGATATATGATTTTAAAATAGACACATATACAGTCGAATATATATGTGATTTCAGAATGGTCCACGAGGTTCTTCAAGATCTCAAACTACAAGTGGTCCTCATTCAACAAACATTCAATGATTATTCAAACTTGCAATGGTGAAATGGTGAGTGGTAGTTATGACTAATCCGAAGAGTTCAAGCTGGCACAGTGCCTTCTATAGTCCTGTAATCATGATCGGGGGTGGTTGGCAGCCACCCTATATTTTTGATTGCTGCAGCATCCTCTGGTCACTTGATCATGATCTCTGCTAGTTTCCACAAGCAAAGTCAATGGGAAAGTTGATAGGAAACCAGAAGTCATAATCACATGAGGTCATCACTTAATGTTCCTTGCTTGATGATGCTTAACTGGACTTCCAGAACTGCCATTGCTAATTATCATAAGTAACTGAAGCCTATCTGTTTCCTATTCACAAAAACAAAGAATCATAGGGCTGGAAGGACCTCTGAGGTCTTCTTGCTTAACCCCCGCCCAGGGCAATAATCCTTATTCCATCCTGATTAAATAGTTCTCCAATCTTTTCTTGAAAACCTCCAGCAATGGGGCACCCAGTGTGAGAGGCAAGCTCTTCCACTGCCTAATAGTTCTCCTTGTCAGGAGTTTCTATCTACTGCCCTCAGGTGCTATAAATCAATGCCTTCTTCCTTGTGACAGCCCTTCAAATATTGGAAAACAGTTATCATGACAACCCTGAGCCTTCATTAGGCTAAATATGTTAAGGTTTGCTTGTTTCAGAATTACTTATGAACAAATAAAACAATGTATACTATTTACAACTGGCATTCTAAATAAAGTTACTTTGAGTGAGATTATTTGAGAAGTTTATGTATATTTTTATGTGCATCCATGGGTTGATTCAAAATAAATGTTCAGTTCTTGGTAACTTCAGCATTAAATAGTAGAGTTGTGAATGGCTGTCACATTCTATTCAAGGACTAAATTATCATGGAATGAGTAATCAAATGATAAACACACCAAAACTAACTGCATATGAAGGGCAATCTTAAGGGGTAGGAATTTTTTGGCTACCACTCTGAAAATCACAAATAATGCTATTGCAAATTAATCTGTACTAAAGTAGCAAAAGAGAAGAATCTGCATTCTGTAGCACAGTACTGTAGTTATATATCCCCAAAGAACTATGTAAGGATCTTTGTGTAGACTTGAGCTCAGCATTCAATGCCATCATTCCTGAAATCCTCCTCTCTAAACAGACTCATCTAGCTTTGACTTACCACATTTGTGGATGGATTATAAGCTTTCAAATGAATAAGAATCTGCAGGTGAAGCTAGGGAAAATCACACATACATTTAATTAGTACAGGAGCCCTCCAGGGCTGTGTGCTCTCTCCATCACTCCTCTCTATACCAATAATTGCATCTTGAAGGATCCCTCTGTTAAAGTATGGAAGTTTACAGATGATACAACCGTCATTGGTCTCATTTGAGATGATGATGACTGCATATACAGGTGAAACTCAAAAAATTAGAATATCGTGCAAAAGTTCATTTATTTCAGTAATGCAACTTAAAAGGTGTAAAAAGGTGAAACTTATATATGAGACAGACTCATTACATGCAAACAAGATAGTTCAAGCCGTTATTTGTTCATAAACTGTGATAATGATGGCTTACAACTCATGAAAACCTCAAATCCACAATCTCAGAAAATTAGAATATTCCATGCCATCAGTAAACAAGGATTGTACATAGAACAATATCGGACCTCTGCAATGTATAAGCATTCATATGACTCAATACTTGGTTTGGCCCCTTTTGCAGCAATGACTGCCTCAATGCGGGGTGGCATGGAAGCTATCAGCTGTGGCACTGCTGAGTGTTATGGAAGACCAGGATGCTTCAATTGTGGCCTTCAGCTCTTCTGTATTGTTCGGTCTCATGTCTCTTATCTTTCTCTTGGCAATGCCCATAGATTCTTTTATGGGTTCAGGTCAGGCAAGTTTGCTGCCAGTCAAGCACAGTAATCCACCAGTACATTAAACCAGGTTTTGGTGCTTCTGGCAGTTGTGGGCAGGTGCCAAGTCCTGCTGGAAAATGAAGCCAGCATCCCCATAAAGTTTCATCTGCGGAAGGAACATGAAGTGCTCCAAAATCTCCTGGTAGACGGCTGCGTTGATCCTGGACTTAAGGAAGCACAGTGGACCAACACCAGCAGATGACATGGCTCCCCAAATCAACACAGACGGTGGAAACTTTACACTGGACTTCAAGCATCTTGCAGTGTGTGCCTCTCCATTCTTCCTCCAGACTCTGGGTCCTTGGTTTCCAAATTAGATGCAAAAGTTGCTCTCATCAGAAAAGAGGACTTTGGACCACTGAGCAAATGACCAGTTCTACTCTTTCTTTAGCCCAGGTAAGACGCTTCTGACATTGTTTGTTGTTCAGGAGCAGCTTGACAAGAGGAATAAGACGTTTTGAAGCCCATGTCCAGGATCCATCTGTGTGTGGTGGCTCTTTGATGCACTGACTCCAGCCTCAGTCCACTCCTTGTGAAAGTCCCCAACACTTTTCAATGGCTTTTTCCTGACAATCTCTCCCAGGCTGCAGTCATCCCTGCTGCTTGTGCACCTTTTTTCTTCCACACTTTCCCCTTCCACATAACTTTCTATTAATGTGCTTTGATACAGCACTTTGGGAACATCCAACTTCTTTGAAATTATCTTTTGAGGCTTTCCTTCTTTATGGAGGGTGTCAGTGATGGCTTTCAGCACAACTGTTAGGTCAGCAGTCTTTCCCATGACTGTGATTCCTACTGAACCAGACTGAGAGACTATTTAAGGGCTCAGGAACCTTTGCAGTGTAATGGCTTTAATTTAGCTGATTAGAGTGGGACACTTTTGAGCCTAGAATATTGAAACCTTTTCACAATATTTCTAATTTTCTGAGATTGTGGATTTGTGGGTTTCATGAGCTGTAAGCCATAATCATCTCAATTATGAACATATCACAGCTTGAACTATCTTGCTTTGCATGTAATGATTCTATCTTCAATATTAGTTTCAACTTTTAAGTTGCATTACTGAAATAAATGAACTTTTCATGATATTCTAATTTTTTGAGTTTCACCTGTAGACAAGATCAACCGCTCCTGTGATGTAACCAGAACAATCTGGAGCTGGACACTCTTAAAACTGTAGAGAATATTATAGATTTTAGAATAATCCCTCCTATTCTACCATTTTTTTACAATATTAGGGAATTCAGTATCAACAACAACAAAAAAATTCAAGTTTTCTACTTATGTTATTTCCAACTTGAAAAGAGACACCTAACATTAGAACCATCATTAAAAAGGCATAAGAAAGAATGTAATTCCTGTATCAACTCAGGAAGCTCAGAACTGTCCAAAAAATCTGCTGATAAATTTTACAGAGGGATTATTGAGTCTGTCATTTGAACCTCAACTGTCTAGTTTGGCACAGCAACCAGGCAGGACACCTACAGACTTCAATGGATAGTTAGAATTACAGAAAAAAAACCTGCAACCAGCCTACTTTCTATTGAGGCTCTCTGTATATTGCACAAACCAGAAAAGAAGGCTAAGAAAATATCTACAGACCCCCCACATCCTAGTCATAATCTATTTCAACTTCTCCCTCAGGATGCCACTATAGAGCATTGCATACAAAAATAACTAACATAACAGTCTGCCTGAACACTTAATTCCCACAGCACTGTCTTCATTCACATCTCTTTCTCATCTTTCTTACAATCTTCTCCTGTGTTTTTCTTATGATTTATCAATTGTTGTTTGTAATTTAAGATTTATGATTGTACCTATGATTTATGACCTATGCGCCTATTCTTTGCTGTTTATATGTATACTGTGAGCTTATGCACTGGAGACAAATGCTTGTGCGATCCAATTACCCTTGGCCAATAAAGCTCTTCTTCTCTCCTCTCCTCTTAAAGTGACATAACTGGAGATATAATTCAAAATCACAGCTGCCTCCTTTTCCTGCCTCTATGCCAATGGCATAGATCTTTTCACTGTTGCATTTTTCTGTCATCTGATCTATCAGTCTTCTGGCATCATTTTTTTTCTTCTTTAAAAATCTGTCCTTAGTTCTGTTTGATAATACTTTTCCTTTCCACAAAATAAGCTATTTCCCAATATATGTGTATTGTGTGTAGTGTTAATATTCTGATTCATTACTTTTTTTACTTATCTGTATTTTCCATTATCCTTATCTATATTTTCCATTATTGACATGTCTACTAGAGATATTTTAAAGATTTCTTAATTCCACCAGCTCTGGTAAATAGAAAATTAAAATATTTAGATAACAAGAATCATCTAAATCAGAATAAATCAGTTAAAAGTTCCATTCAATATGTTTGAATACAAATAAAAGATGAAGAGAAGTTTGGACTCACTACTTTAGTTTTTCATTCATTAAGGATAACTTCTTAGAAAAGATGTGCTTTTTCAACGTGGTGGAGATCCTTGACTAGCATCCTTCTTGACTACACAGAGGCTATGAGGTTTGCTATAAGAATGCCTTAACTTGCATAGACACTCCTGTATGTGCGCCAAAGAAACCTCTTTAGAATCAAATACAAAGCATTCAACATCCCTTATTATGCTGGATAATTGTGTGGGGAGGCGGCAATGACATCATGCTCTATGTTGATGTCATCACCAGAGCTTAGTTGTGCAACAATTTAATGTATGACATGTCATTCTAATGCCCAGCAGGCTTTTAACAAACACCTATGATCTCACTTTAACTGAAGCCTCATTGAATAGAATGTAATTATACATACACAAAAAGTATAAATATATACATACATATAAAATACCTACATATATATATATATATATATATAATTTTTTTTTGTTTTTTTTAACGTTTTAACGTTTCTGCTGAAATGTTGCTACAACTTTAACAGAACTACAATGACGTGGATCAATACCCGAAGGAAGCTAAAACAGCACACACACACACAAACATATATATATTGTATTAGATTGTTCTAAAAATAATTATATATAATATATATATATATATATATATATATATATATTAGAACAATCTTCACTCACTAGTAAGTTATCAAAAATATTGTACAGATTCTGTCTTTTGAACGTAAGATCTCAAACCCATTCATTTATATATTTAACAGAACATATCAGACCAAGCTTTCAGCATCTGAATGTGATCTGTTTTAAAAAAATCAAAAGAAAGGCAACAGAATGCAAGGAGGACAACACAATATATTGTACAAAGGATTTGTTTTAAATTTTCAAATGAATAGAATTGGTGTCAAAGTTAGAAAAGCAAAGTTTCTAGACTCAAATAAAAAATTAATTATGATTTAAATTCTATTGTTGATGTACTCCCCCACTCTCATCCATGTTTGTCATTTTGTGTATGGCATATGTCCTTTTGCTTTTATGAATCTAGTCCAACCATTCGTATAGTCTAGGTTCATTAGAAATGGGACTCAAACAGTATATCCAAAATCTTGATTTGTTACTTAAATTCATTCAACTAAGTCTTGGCTGCTACATCTCACATTTATGAATGCAGCGTGCAATTTTCAGTTTTGAGCTATACATAATCTTACTGCTGCTTAATGAGCTTACTATCAGTTTTTCTGAGATGAGAAATATAACTAACCTCAATTTAGTAGAATTACGTTGGAGTTCATAGGGCATGTGCAATATTATTACCAGTTTGATCAGAAATTGCCTTGAAAAGGACAATGCGTAAAAAAGATGCTACCCATCATTCCATTTTCATGGGTGTGTATGTATGTCATGTGCACATGCCCTATATTTATAAGATGTATAAACTTCAATAATATCTACCCATAGATTTTTGGTGGTACGAGTTGCACACACAGAAACTGTCTGCCCATTTATCCTTGATATCTTGAGAGCCTTCCATGCATTTCCGGGTATCCTGTTTATCCTGGATTCTCCAGAGAAGTACAAATGCTGCTATGATGACTCTTGTTGTCCTTGAGAGGCAAAGGGTCAGAGAATTCTCTTATACTAACACAAAGCTGCAGACTGTTAGTGGAGAAGAATAAGCCCATGTAAAGTTCATGCTCTCTTCTCTTGGCTTCTGCTCTGATAAACTGAGACAACTGAAGCTTCCTTGCTTGGTTTCAATCCATAGAGAAGCTCAAACACACCTTCTGGGGTTCTTTTACTCACTGATAAAGTCGAGGCAGCCTACTTGTGAAGGCTAAATCCAGGAGATTAGGAAGAAGTGGCTAAAACAGTTGTGTCTTGTTCAAATGACAAGAACCTTCACAAGGCACAAGTCTAGGACAAACATACACGACTGCTTGTGAGTAGCTTCAGGGTGAAGTTTAAACACAATCATCTGTACTTAGCAATCATATTAGATTTTAAAAATAAATATTACATGTCAGGAGGGAAGGGGGTAATCACATCTCATGGGAGGTTGTAATTCCTTATGCTAATTTCCTTGTAAGGGAAGGAAGTTTTATCTGAAATCATAGTCAACATGAAGGTTTGCATTCCTTTTCTTTGTATTGTAGGATTCCAGTGATTACTGCATACATACACAAACACACAAACACACACACACACACCTTTGCTAATTTAAAGAAGATTCTACAGAGCAGTGGCATAATTGTTAATTTTTGATGAGCTCCCTCATCCTGGCATGATGGAAACAAGTAGGATTCTATGCTTTTCTTTAGCTTTTCTATAAAGCTTTACTATAAAGCTTTACTATTTAACTGTAACCTTCCTCATTTACCTTCTGTTTTAGGTGGTTTATAATAGCTTCCAACAGCACAATTAAAATTGATACATTATTAACCAATGTCAGCCTTCAAGATCTTCTGCTATTACTTTGCATCTTTTCAACTGCCATAAGTA